>SJYG01001535.1:56424-72853 GCA_006410535.1 Litocranius walleri
GGCGGGGCGGGGGCGGGGCGGGGCGGGGTGAGAGGGACCACTGAGGGAGCCTCGGCAGGACTCCTGCTGGCCTCTGCTTTCTGGAGAGCAGGTGCGCTGACACCGGAGCCCTGAAATACTTGCACTCCAGCTTTTCCGCGGCCGCCATCTCGGCCGTGCGTTCCCGGAAGAGACGTCTCAGGCATCTCTGGAGCCAAACGATTCAGGCTAAACCCAGAGGCGATCACCAGAGAGGGGCCAGCCTTATCCCACAGGCCAGACTGCAAGGCTAGAAAGAGCGATCCAACCGGGGGTTAATGAAAGCTAACTACTCATTATCAGGATGCTAGGTCTTTGTGTGGTCACTACTTGCCTGGAATGAATAGTGAATTTTCTTCTTAGAAATGTTTAATCTGGTTGGCCCTGTTAATGGTTTTCAGTCTCAAAGAGTGTCAGAAAATGCTATAAATGGAGAACAAAATGATGACTGTAATCTCTTAACAGTACTCAGGAAACTCCTAAAATTCCCGAAAGACACTATAATTACGTAAGAGTTCTGCTTGGTATGCTTAGCTTTATTTCATGAGACACACAATACCTCTTTGGTTTAATACTTCATCTTATACCCCCAAGAGAAATTAGTAGAGGAAAAAAATGTCTTACGATACACACCTGCTGTTTATTGTACAATTTCTCATACAAGTTGTGGTGTTTGCTCTCTGAGCTTCACAAAACGAGTGCAAAGACCAATAAACACTCAATGATCTCTAAGGAGACAATACATACACAATGAAAAATGAGGTTTGAAATTGTTTTCTGTACTTTGCAACCGAAAGGTAACATTTCAACCGTTTATCTGACTGATTAAACGAAATTTCTGCACCATATAAGCTCAGTCAACTTTTTTAAATGACTTGATTTCCAGTTAACTCTTGGAAATGTAACCCATGCATTAATCTCTAATCTGTCCCAGAGCTTAGTAAAATGAGAAAAAAGCAACAAAAAGATAGAAGAATTTAAAAAACAGGAGGCATCTCCCTGGTGGTCCAGTGGTTAAGAATCTGCCTTGCAACTCAGGGGAACATGGTTCAGACCCCTGGCTGGTTGATTAAGAGCCCACAAGCCTCAGAGCAACTAAACAACCACACCACAATTAGTGAACCCACAATCTGGAGCCCATATGCCACAATGAGAGTCTATGTCCCACCAGGGAAGATCCTATGTGACGCAACATAGATCCCAAGCGCCAAAACTAAGACCTGACTCCGCCAAATAAGTAAATAAACAGTATATTTTTTACCAAAAAAAAAAAAAAAAGGAGACGATAGCAGACAAGAGTGTCCAACAAAAGGTGTTGAACCTAGAAAGCAGATGTGAACAATTAGCAAGGCAGAGTTATGTTCACTGAATGCCCAAGACCCAGAAGAGCAGAGGACAGCAGCAGTCAAGCCCGTTCCTATTTCATAACCCCAGAAAAACTCAGGCACAGGTGCCAGAGATCAGGTAGCAGCTATGGGGCTGAACAGCCTGGATGAGTCGGAGGTCAGTCTGGAAAGACTGGCCCACATGTCGTCTCGAAGTCAGTATGTTGAAAACAACAACCTCGGATTTCCCTGGGGGTCCAATGGTTAAGAATTCGCCTGCCAATACAGGGGTTCCATCCCTGGTCTGGAAAGATCCCACATGCTATGGAGCAGCCAAGCCCATGTGCCCCAACTACTGGGCACACACAGTGCAACAAGAGAAGCCACTGCAATGAGGAACTTGCACACCCAACTACAGAGAAGCCCCTGCTCAACACAACTGGAGAAAGCTCGCAAAGCAATGAAGACCCAGTGCAGCCATTAAAAAATAATTTTTTTAAAAAAAACCACTTTCTCAAAACCAGCTGCCTCCCAGTATGCTGCACCTCTATCCTTGTGATCACCAGGCTGCAGAAGCTACAGTTATGCGTGGTACACTCACTCCTCCTTGGAAGGACTGATGCTGAAGCTGAAGCTCTGATACTCTGGCCACTTGATACGAAGAGCTGACTCATAGGAAAAGACCTTCATGCTAGGAAAGACTGAGGGCACAAGGAGACTATGGATGAGATGGTCGGGTGGCATCGCCGATTCAACTGAAATGAACTTGGGCAGACTCCAAGAGATGGTGAGGGACAGGTAAGCCTGGTGTGTTGCAGTCAGTGCAGTCATGAAGAGTCAGACACAACTGAACAACAGCAAACACTCCTCTTCGTTTGCCATATTGACAAAGAGTCAGAGTCCTGTGGACCTTTTCCCATGAAGGGTTTCCAGGATTATGGAAGTCTCCATGATGGCCCCCAATGGTCTTGCCTCCCAGTATTCAACTCATATTGGTTTCCCTGGTGGCTAAGACCGTAAAGAGTCTGCCTGCAATGCGGGAGACCCTGGTTCGATCCCTGAGTCAGGAAGATCCCCTGGAGAAGGAAATGGCAATCCACTCCAGTACTCTTGCCTGGAAAATCCCTTGGACAGAGGATCCTGATAGGTTATAGTCCACAGGGTTGCAAAGAGTTGGACATGACTGAGTGACTTCACTTTCTTTTCTTATTCAGACCACAGTATAACCATTTCCCACATTTAATAAGGGCTTACTTAGACCTCCCATAGAGGAGGAAACAGCATCCTTTTCCAGGATTCTCCCCTGGAGAATTCCATGGACAAATGAGCCTGGCGGGCTATAGTCCATGGACTCGTAAAGAGTCCGACACGACTGAGTGACTAACACTAGACCTCCCAGGAGGCCCACTGGTTAGAAATTCTCCTGCCAAGGCAGGGGACATGGGTTTGATCTCTGCCCCCAAAGGATACCACATGCCAGTAAACCCCTGCCCGTGGGCCACAATTACTGAAGCCTGAGCACTATAGAGCCTGTGCTCCACAACTGGAGAGAGCCTGTGTGCACCATCAAACACCCAGTGCAGCCAAAAATAAACAATTTTTTTTTTCTACAAGAAATCAGTTCAGTTCAGTCACTCAGTCATGTCCGACTCTGCGACCCTATGGACTGCAGCATGCCAGGCCTCCCTGTCCATCGCCAACTCCCAGACTTTACTCAAACTCGAGTTGGTGATGCCATCTAACCATCTCATCCTCTATCATCCCCTTCTCCTCCTGCCTTCAGTCTTTCCCAGCATCAGAGTCTTTTCCAGTGAGGCAGCTCTTTGGATCAGGTGGCCAAAGGATTGGAGTTTCAGCTCCAACATTAGTCCTTCCAATGAATATTCAGGATTGATCTCCTTTAGGATGGACTGTTTGGATCTTCCTGCAGTCCGAGGGACTCTCAAGAGTCTTCTCCAACACCACAGTTCAAAAGAATCAATTCTTCAGCGCTCAGCTTGCTTTACAGTCCAACTCACATTCATACATGACCACTGGGAAAACCATAGCCTAGACTAGACCATAGCCTTTCTTGATTTTCAGTTCCGTTTTACAGAAGTGCTCCCTGACCAGGTCAGCTTTGGCTTTGACCTCTTAGACCGCTTTTTTCTGGGTATAGCCTGTCACCATGTCATGAGCACACCCAAGCATCCATAAGACAGCCTACAGAGAAAGGTCCCAACTCGTCAGCCTCAGGTTGTGAGTCAGCCATCCTGGAAATGGATTTCTCAGCCCTGGTTAAGCCTTCAGACGACAGCAGCCCCAAGAGACACCTACTCTGCTCTCTCTCTCTACTTCTGCTGTGATTTTCATTATGCTACTAGACCAGCATCAGTGACTAGCTAGGTCAGGTCCTGTTCTCTTTTTAACTTTTTATTTTGACTCAATTATATAATCACAGGAAGTTGCAAAATAGTTCATAGAGTCTTGTGTACATTTCAGCTGCTTGATGGAGACATCTTATATATAATTGTAGTGAAATATCAAAGGGCTTCCTTGCTGGCTTAGATAGTAAAGAATCTGCCTGCCAATGGAGAAGACCTGAGTTCAATGCCTGGGTCGGGAAGACCCCCTGGAGAATGGAATGGCAACCCACTCCAGTATTCTTGTCTGGAGAATTCCACCGACAGAGGAACCTAGCAAATTACAGATCATGGGGGTCGCAAAGAGTCAGACACAACTGAGCAACTAACACCATATCAAAAACAGGACACAGATAAAGCAAAAAGGAAAGTATCTCTTTTCACCTGAACTTTACTTAGTAGCTATGCAACCCTTGGCAAGTTACTTATTATCATAAGCTCAGTTTTCTCATCAACAAAACGGGGATGATAGCTCCTGCTCCAAAGGTTTATGGGAGAACTGAAATCATATTCCTAAAATATCTAGAATGATACTGAGTTTGGCATAAATGGGAGTTGTTGTGGTTATTCTGGGAGTTTCACAAGGAAAAACAAACAGTGAGTTCTCAACTCATATACACTGATTACCATTCTCTATCTCTCCTTCTACTGATCCCTGGGATCAGTAGCAATAACACTGGATTTTTGATTAAGAGTGCCTCAAGATTTGACACCATCAAGATTTCAGGGATAAAGAAAACACACTTCAGACACTCAGGAGGCAAAGGCAAAGCCCTGATAAAATAGGGGAAAAAATTATACTTCTCTGTAGCAACACTGAAAGCAGTCAGTAAGGGAGCAATGAGTATCATCTCGAAGAAAGAACTTGAGACCCACACGGAACCCAGTCCAGATGTCGCTCAAGCAAAGAAGCAACATACAGATATTCTCTAGCATGAAAGAGCTCAGAGAACAAAGACCCCATGAGCCCTCTCGATAAAGCTGGTCAAAGATGAAATCCAGAGAAACGAGAAGTGGAGCATTAGTGGCTCGGTTGTATCCAGTTCTCTGCAACCCCATGGACTGCAGCCTGCCAGGCTCCTCTGTTCATGGGATTCTCCAGGCAAGAACACTGGAGTGAATGCCCATTCCTTTCTCCAGGGGATATTCCTGACCCAAAGGATCAAATACGGGTCTCCTGCATTGCAAGAAAACTCTTCACCATCTGAGCCCCCAGGAAGACAAAACTGAAGCCTCATAAATGGAAACTTTTTGGTCATGCAAAGGGCAATGGGCAGAGAATCCATTTAAACAGAACTAAGTGAAGTGAAAGTCACTCAATCGTGTCTGACTCTGCGACCCCATGGATTATATAGTCCATGGAATTCTCTAGGCCAGAATACTGGAATGGGTAGCCTTTCCCTTCTCCAGGGGATCTTCCCAACCCAAGGATTGAACCCAGGTCTTCTCCATTGGCAGGCAGATTCTTTACTATCTAAGCCAGCAAGGAAGCCCTTTGATATTTCACTACAATTATATATAAGATGTCTCCATCAAGCAGCTGAAATGTACACAAGACTCTATGAACTATTTTGCAACTTCCTGTGATTATATAATTGAGTCAAAACTGAGCTATGAGGGAAGCCCTTAAACAGAACTAATATTAACCAATTGTGGAGAGTTATCGTTACAAAGTGCAATGTGTCCATTATACAAATTATCACAGCAAGAAATAATATACAATAATGAAGAAAGTCAGAAGTGCAGATGAAAAGAAATAGGAAATTGCTAATGCCCTGAAACTTCCTAGCAGGAAGTCAGTCAGTATCATCCAAAATGGAAAGCTGTAATTCAAAGATACATGCTGGCCTCAACTTCTTAATGTTATTCATAATCTACTTTCTTGACCTTGGATCAGACCTTTAAGAGCTAGCATCTGTTGAAGGAAAAAAAGAAACATCATCTATTGGAAGTTTAGCCTTTCTCTCAGTTCCAAATCAGTTTCATTTCTTCCTGTGAAATGCTATGAAGTTAATTATAATATTTTGTTATGAATTAATCATAATACACAAAATTGGATAAATACCACACACCAACATGAAGCTGCGTGCTGGTGTCAGTGTATGTCCACTTCCCGTCCTTCCTTCTGGAGAAGGACTCTCCAGGACGTTCACTGTGACGGCTGCTTCTAGCTGATATCTACTTGTGGCTGATGGGGAAGGTGGATGATACATAGTTCTAGTTGGTGGGGATTCTGGGTAGGACTTTATTTTGTCCTTTGTCAGTTTCTGCATTGCTTCCTCTTTATAACAGTTCTTATATTCTCTCTTTTTTTAAGCAATTGCATTTATTTATTTTTGGCTGTGCTGTGTCTTTGTGGCTGTACAGGCATTCTCTAGTTGTGGTAAGTGGGGGTCTACTCCGTTTCCATATGAGGAACCTGTGTCTTGCGTTGGCAGGCTGATTCTTTACCACTCAGCCACCAGGGCAGCCCCTGTGTATCCTCTTACTGCAAGGAACAAAGTCATCATGCCTTCGTCTCTCATTCAGCCTTTTCTATTTTATTCCAAGTACTGCTCAAGGGGTGTAAACTAGAAAAAAAAAAATTTAAGTGGGTTTTGATATATATCCATGCTGTCATCTATGAAAACCCAAAAGTCCAGCCCCTTGCTTCCTATATGCAACAAACATGGTCACGGAAAGCCGCAGCAATCATACTGGAGCCAGGAAAGAAAAGTCCTTGCTGCTTGGTTGGAGTCTGGGCTTTGTTCTCAGTATTTAAAAGCCTGTTGCAGGATCTTTATTATCACACTCGCTTCCATAAGAGTGAAGTGAAAGTCCCTCAGTCATGTCCGACTCTTTGCAACCCCATGGACTGTAGCCTACCAGGCTCGTCTGTCCATGGAATTCTCCAGGCAAGAATACTGGAGTGGGTACCCATTTCCTTCCCCAGGGGATCGTCCCAACCCAGAGATAGAACCAGGTCTCCCACATTGCAGGCAGATTCTTTACCATCTAAGCCTCCAGAGAAGCCTTACAAGATGTATGAACTATACCCCAAAAGAGTTAAATTCTGAAATCCTAGATGAATCCATTTTCCTGGGTGGGTTTGTTTTTTTTTTTTTTTTTTGCTTCTATACAGAGATTCTATTGTCTCTGAAACTCAGAGCAAATAAGTAAATCTTTTTCTTGTAAGTTCTTGGTTAATTTTCACTGAACAACAACAAACAAGATCCACTTCTGGAAATTTCTGCAAGGTGCTAGTGCTTCAGTTAATAAAATTCAGTTCCAATTTATATCTATTATCAACAAAACTGAGATTTTTCTTTCAATGTGGCAGAAAGAAATACTTGCCACGAGCTGCTGAGACATAGGCTCTGATTCTATCAGGTAAGCTATTCTGGAACAAGCTAGAAATGCTGACTTCCACGGAAACCAGCAAGGATGGATGTGTGTGCCTGACAGATTCAAACCAACCTGCATCACTTGGGTGACAAGCCAGCATGAGTCTGAAAGGACACTGACCTACATAAAACCCCCAGAGTTAATAACAGAAGTCTATGAACTTTAGGAGACTCAGAATCTTCTTGGACGCCTGCAGAGAAGAGAAAGAAACTCACAGGAGCTGAGAAGCCCATTTCCTCTCTGCTTTTAGGGACTTCAATTCAGTCGCTCAGTCGTGTCTGACCCTTTGTGACCCCATGGACTGCAGCACGCCAGGCCTCCCTGTCCATCACCAACTTCTGGAGTTTACCCAAACCCATGTCCATGGAGTCGGTGATACCATCCAATCATCCTCTGTCATCCCCTTCTCCTCCCGCCTTCCATCTTTCCCAACATCAGGGTCTTTTCCAATAAGTCAGTTCTTTGCCAAACTTTGGAGTGACTTAGCAGGAGCATTTACAGAAGGGCTGTGGAAGCCGTTATGCTTTCTAACTGCTTATGGTCTCAGCTGTTTGCTCCCAATAATGAGAGTCACCTCCTCCCACTACCCACCCCCAGAAGTGTAGGGTGAGGATTGTGGGGTCCCACCCAAGCTGCGACTGCGCTGCACTGCACAAGTACCCTCCTTTCTGTAAAGTACAAAGAGCTTCAGGAATGGACATCATGGAGCTCTCTGTCTGCCCTTCCTCTTGTAGCTTGGGGCACACTCATGGTGACACGTGGTACTCTGTGTGTGTCCCCAAGAATCTTCTATATGACACGTGTTATGAATATACATTATATACATTTACCACCCCAGTGGTTCAGACAGTAACGAATCTGCCTATAATTCAGGAGACCCAGGTTCGATCCCTGGGTCAGGAAGATCCCCTGGAGAAGCAAATGGCAACCCACTCCAGTATTCTT
This sequence comes from Litocranius walleri, assembly GCA_006410535.1. Classification (NCBI taxonomy): domain Eukaryota; kingdom Metazoa; phylum Chordata; class Mammalia; order Artiodactyla; family Bovidae; genus Litocranius; species Litocranius walleri. Next base: position 64,499 of record SJYG01001535.1, read on the forward strand.
GCCTGAAGAATCCCATGGACAGAGTAGCCTGGAGGGCTACAATCCATGGGGTCTCAAGAGTCCGACACGATTGAGCGACTAACACATATCACAAGTTGTACTAATGGTGTGCGTGTGTGTGTGTGTGTTCCCAGGAATCCTTTATATGATACATATTTGTTGTTCAGTTGCTCAGTCCCAGATGGCTGAACAGCAACATACTATGTATCATTACTGCAATTCATTATGAAGATCAGTTATACACATGTACTACGTAACAAGTTACACTAATGGTGTGTGTGTGTTTTCCCAGGAATCCTTTATATGATACATATAATGTTGTTGTTCAGTCTCTCAGTCATGTCTGTGTCCAACTGAGCGATTGAAAAACAGCATAATAGGTATCACTGCATGCGTGCATGCTAAGTTGCTTCAGTCGTGTCCGACTCTGTGCAACCCTATGGACAGCAGTCCACCAGGCTCCTCCGTCCAGAGGATTCTCTATGCAAGAACACTGGAGTGGGTTGCCATTTCCTTCTCCAAATATGTATCATTAGTGCAATTCATATTATGAATATACACTATATATATATAAGTACTACGTCACAAGTTGCATTAATGGCGTGTGTGTGTGCGTGGTATATATTTGCCTGATGTATCTAACGTCTCCTTTTTTGTAACACGTCCTAAAATATGATTTTTGAGCAAAAATTCAAATTATTTGCAAATACGTCAGGAATTCCACAAAAAGTGCTGACTATGAATGGTAACAAAGAACCTCAGTATAGGGCAATTCACACACCCCACCACCTAAACCCTCCACAACCCCGTTATGTCATACTTCACTGTATTTGGCCTGGAGGAGGACGTGGCAACCCACTCCAGTATTCTTGCCTGGAGAATTCCATGGACTGGTTGGCTACAGTCCATGGGGTTGTGAAGAGCCGATACGGCTGAGCACACACACAGTGTGTTTAGTGGGAGGTAGAAGACCCTGTGTAATCTAGAAATCACAAGGCATCTCTCCTGTGCCAGTTTATGAACACAATAGCTCTCTTTGCATGGAAATGTGTGTGTTGGATCTGCCCTTGGGCACATCGGAGAAGTAAGCAGAGCTTATCTTTCTGCCCCCTTTTCCGGTCCTTTCCCTCTTTCCTGGGACCCACCCTCCCAGGGCCCTCGGGACTCCCCATCCCTCAGGCTTCCTTCTTTCCCAACTGCAACCTCATCTCTCCACAGGGAAGGATTTGAAAAATGCATTCATGGGGAGCTCTAAACAGCCAGTTAAGTATTTGCAGGAACGTGTCGCATATGCACCTTCTGTATTAAAGCAACAGGATTTGTTAAGTGCTCAGAAAAGGTTTTCGCAAATAGGAAGCTGCTCACAGAATGCTCATGAAATTAGAACAGAATTTCCTCTCCACGCGCGAGTCCTCACATGTCAGCAAAGATGAAAGGCTCGGACCCAGGCAAGGAAAACCTAATGGACAGGCACCCTCTTCCTGCAGGCATGTCTGCATCAGGGGGGCCTTCTGCGGGTCCCCAAAATGATGCAGAGGCAGCCACCTTCCTCCTGGGGCTGCTGGCCTGACGGGCTCGTTAGCTCAAGTTTCAATCCGTTCATCCTTCGATCCACAGCCGAGATTTCCAAAATGCATGCGTTCAGCAGGGTGTTAACACACCGGATAAAGGGATCCTGGGTCAAATAATTTGAGCAGACACTAACGAAATGAAGTGACCGTGCCTACGGTGGATTTTTCCAAGGGTTAACCAGGCCCAGGTGCATCTCAGGAGCTTCAAGAGTAGAATGTATTCCTTCAGGCTTCTCAAAAGTAATATATCTTAGCTCTAAGCCCTGAAACACAGATCTTAAGTAGTGGCTCTAACATACAGATTTTCACCGAACAAAATAATCATCCTACACCTATTCTACAAAATACCATGCTTGCTCAGTTGCTCCCACCTAATTCTTTATGACCCCATGGACCATATCCCCTCCAGGCTCCTCTGTCCATAGGACTCTCCAGGCAAGAACGCTGGAGTGGGTTGCCATTTCCTTGTCCAGGGGGTCTTCATGACCCCAGGATTGGACCCATGTCTTCTGTGTCTCCTGGATTACAGGTGGGTTCTTTAACATGGTGCCACCAGAGATGTTTCTATCACAGTTCTCAGGCTTAGAAGTCCAAGATCAAGGTATTTGCAGAGCTGGTTTCTGATGAGGGCCAACCTAATTCTTTATGACCCCATGGACCATATCCCCTCCAGGCTCCTCTGTCCATGGGACTCTCCAGGCAAGAACACTGGAGTGGGTTGCCATTTCCTTGTCCAGGGGGGTCTTTGTGACCCCAGGATTGAACCCATGTCTTCTGTGTCTCCTGGATTACAGGTGGGTTCTTTACCATGGTGCCATCAGAGATGTTTCTATCACAGTTCTCAGGCTTAGAAGTCCAAGATCAAGGTATTTGCAGAGCTGGTTTCTGATGAGGGCCTTCCTGGTTCTCTCTGTGTCCAGGTCAGGTGGAAAAAACAAAGGAGCTCTCTGGGGCCTCTTTTAGGAGGGCACTAATCTGATTGCTGAGGGTTTCACCCTCATAAACTTATCACGTCCCCAAAGACCCCACCTCCTTCTACCCTCACACTGTGGATTAGCGTGGACACAGGAATTTTGAGAGGAACCCCCAACAGTCCGGTGACAACTTTTGGAGACTTTAGATCTGCAGTGTAGAATGAAGCCCTTCCCCTTCAGCCCTTCCTTCTCTCTTTACATAAGAGACAGGTCTGCATCACTCTCTGCAGGCTCTCCCTGCCTTCTGCTCCATCCTGTGTCTTTCTCCTTCACCCTATATTTCTCCCTCACTGGCATCGTGGATGCCAAAATATATGTCTCCCCAGAACCTGTGAGTACGACTATTTGGGGGAAAAAAATAGTCTTTGCAGATGTTATTAAGTATCTCAATATCATCCTGGACTTGGGGGTCACCTCTGAATTCAATGACAGTGTATTAAAGAGCAGAGACATCACTTTGCCAAAGAAGATCTGTAGAGTCAAAGGTGTTACATCTTTACAGTAGTCAGGTATGGATGTGAGACTTGGACCATAAAGAAAGCTGAGCACTGAAGGACTGATGCCTTTGAACTGTGGTGTTGGAGAAGAAAGACTCTTGAGAGTCCCTTGGACTGCAAGGAGATCCAACCAGTCCATCCTAAAGGAAATCAATCTTGAGTATTCACTGGAAGGACTGATGCTGAAGCTGAAGCTCCTATACTTTGGCCACCTCGTGCAAAGAGCTGACTTATTGGAAAAGACCCTGATGCTGGGAAAGATTGAAGGTGGGAGGAGAAGGGAACAGCAGAGGATGAGATGGCTGGATGGCATCACTGACTTGATGGACATGAGTTGGAGTAAACTCTGAGAGATGGTGATGGACAGGTAGGCCTGGCATGCTGCAGTCCATGGGGTCGCAGAGAGTCGCCCACAACTTGGCAACTGAACAACAGCAACAAGGACAGAAGGCTCGGAGGGCTCATCACAACACAGACGTCAGAGGAAGCTTCTCAGTCCAGGACGGGCCTGAGAAGCTGCCTTCTAACAAGTCCCAGGTGCTGTTTATGCTGCTGGGCACGGGACACACTCTTGAGAACTACCGAGCTAGAGGAAGACCCTGACAACATGTCCCCCTGAAGGATTCACAGGACCCCTTCCCACCTTCCAGGATTCAAGAGTGCCACAGACAGCTGAGAAGGTACCGCCATCATTTCTTCTCTCATTGTACACATGAGCAAACTGGTACAGACTGGACGTCTGCATCCCCTCAAACTTCACGGTGGTGGTGGCAGTGTAGTCTCTCAGTCGTGTCCAACTCTTTATGACCCCGTGGACCGCAGCCAGTCTTCTCTGTCTGTGGGATTTCCCAGGCAAGAATCCTGGAGTAGCCATTACATTCCAACTCAGAATTTAAAGTTATAAAAAACAATAATAAGAGAAAAAAGAACACTCACCACCTGGAGCAGGGGCAAGTATGCATGAAAGTCAGTCACATGAATAGCCGTAAGTGAAGCAGGCTCTGGTCCAGCAGGGGGCGTACAGAGAACAAGAGGGCAGCCATCTTGTGGCCCTGGGCCTACACCATCTCCAGTCTCAGGCCGCTGGAGGTAGAACGCTTGTCAGCAAGCCCCGACGCCGTTGTCAGTCACACGTCCGGCTGTCACACGTCCGGCTGTCAATCGGTGATTTCTGAAAGCTGGAATTAAGTCAGAAGTTAAGAAAAGAACCACCAAGTTTTGCTTAAATGGTTACTGAGCAAATCAAGTGTTCTTTTAATGTTCTTAAGATGCTTTTACTTAACTCAGAAGTCACCTAAATGGCAGCCAATGGAATACTGAACAAAGTGGTACATCCTTGAACTGGAAAGGTACAGTACCATTAATCAACACAGTTCTGAAGATATAGTGACATGGGATAATGCTGGGGACACAGCGATTGCTGCTCTTTGCAACCCCATGGACTGTAGCCCGCCAGGCTTCTCTGTCCATGGGATTCTCCACGCAAGAATACCGGAGTGGGTTGCCATGCCCTTCTTCAGGGAACGTCCTAACCCAGGGATAGAACCCACGTCTATGTCTCCTGCATTGCAGCAGGTGGGTTCTTTATCACTAGCGCCAGCTGGGAAACCCTATATTATACATGTATGTTTGTCCAAAATAAAAAGCTAAAATTAAAAAGAGAAAACTATGGTGGTGGAGAAGACTCTTGAGAGTCCCTTGGACTGCAAGGGGATCCAACCAGTCCATCCTAAATGAAATCAGTCATGAATATTCATTGGAAGGACTGATACTGAAGCTGAAGTTCCAGTATTTGGCCACCTGATGCAAAGAACTGACTCACTGGAAAAGAACCTGATGCTGGGAAAGACTGAAGGCAGGAGGAGAAGGGGATGACAGAGGATGAGATAGTTGGATGGCATCACTGACTCGATGGACATGAGTTTGAGCAAGCTCTGGGAGATGGTGATGGACAGGGAGGCCTGGCGTGCTACAGTCCATGGGGTTGCAAAGAGTTGGACACGACTTAGCAACTGAACTGAACTGATTTTCTATAAAAACCATCTTGCTATTAAATTATAAAATTATAGCTTTGCTCAGAGGAAGTGGCTGCAAAGTATGGCCAATTATCAAGACAATTTTCACATCTAAACTACCTCCTTTCTGCAGCACCAATGGAAAAACTCAAACAAGGCAATACTTCTTCACTGGAAGCAAGGTCACCTCTTTCCAGTGGTCCTTATCCTCTTTTGGCATGGGGTGATAAACACTGGTATTGGTTTTGTGGATCTCCAAGAACGTTAATTTCTAAATCAAAAGCCACAAGTCTCCACTCCCAGGTGAACTCAGAAATGAAAAAGAGTCTAAGACATGACAAGCATTTTTAAAGCATAGTAGGGTAGGTGACTAAGACGAGGCGGCACTGAAGACAATGGAAACGGGAGGCTTGGTGAGGACGCTGGGGCTGGTAAGTATGTGTTTTCAGTGATGTTGTTCGGTCACTAAGCGACATCCAACTCTGCAACCCCATGGACTGCAGCACACCAGGCTTCCGTGTTCCCATACTCTTTATCTGGTCCCATCACTTCATGGGAAACAGATAGGGAAACAGTGGGAACAGTGTCAGACTTTATTCTGGGGGGCTCCAACATTTCTGCAGATAGTGACGGCAGCCATGACATTAAAAGACGCTTACTCCTTGGAAGGAAAGTTATGACCAACCTAGACAGCATACTCAAAAGCAGAGACATTGCCAACTAAGGTCCGTCTAGTCAAGGCTATGGTTTTTCCAGTGGTCATGTATGGATGTGAGTATTGGACTGTGAAGAAAGCTGAGCACTGAAGAATTGGTGTTTTTGAACTGTGATGTTGGAGGAGGTTGGCCCTGGGATTTCTTTGGAAGGAATGATGCTAAAACTGAAACTCCAATACTTTGGCCACCTCATGCGAAGAGTTGACTCACTGGAAAAGACTCTGATGCTGGGAGGGATTGGGGGCAGAAGGAGAAGGGGAGGAGCGAGGATGAGATGGCTGAATGGCATCACTGACTCAACAGACGCGAGTCTGAATGAACTCCGGGAGTTAGTGGTGGACAGGGAGGCCTGGCGTGCTGTGATTCATGGGGTCGCAAAGAGTTGGACATGACTGAGCAACTGAACTGAACTGACAGGCAAGAATTGGAGAAGGACATGGCAACCCACTCCAGTATCCTTGCCTAGAGAATCCCATGGACAGAAGAGCCTGGCAGGGCTACAATCCATGGGGTCCCAGGAGTTGGACAGGACTGACTGACTAAACCACCACCACCACAGGTATGAAGACTGGTATGGGTTGCCATTTCCTCCTCCAGGGGACCACATTTTGTCAGAACTCTTCACTACGATCCGTCTGTCTTGGGTGGTGCTGCATGGCAACGGCTCATGCTTTGCGGAATTACGCAAGTTCCTTCTCTAGGACTAGGCTGAGGTTCATGAAGAAGGGTGGTGTGTATGCTGCTCCCATCTCCACACCTTCTGAAGGCCAGGTGAAAAAATAGAATGACAGCAGCTAAGAAATCCGCTGAGGAAGGGCAGAGGTGAGGAGGTCGGGGGAGGTATATGTCCAGCAGGTGGCAGTGAAAACTAAATCAGATGTGCAGATGCGCTCAGGGCCACGGAGTCAAGGGCAGAGCAGAAAGGTGAGCCATTTCTTCTTTGCCATCCCACCCTGCCTTCTTTGCTTCCCCTGGAGATGCACCCACACGTCTCAAACAAGAAAACAGAAAATGACTCAGGATGACTAGCACGGCAGCCAGGCATGAACGTCAGTGCCAGGGGCAACAGTGCTATGACTCCTTGGAGACGGGAGGTTACACTGGTAGTTAGCTTTGAGGTCCTTCCACAGTTCCTTGGGAGGTTCCAAAGGATAGCTTGCAATACCTTGGGCCACTTTTCTCCAACATGGATGCAGAAACAGGTGAGCTTGAGAAACTACCTGGAAAATTTTCAGAGCAAGCATTTCCCAAAAATAAAGGCAGCTAAACCCAGAAACATTTATTGGAAGGATGGATGCTGAAGCTCCAATACTCTGTCCACCTGGTAAGAAGACCTGACTCATTGGAAAAGACCCTGATGCTGGGAAAGATTGAAGGCGGGAGGAGAAGGGGACGATAGAGGATGAGACGGTTGGATGGCATCAAGGACTCAATGGACATGAGTTTGAGTGAACTCTGGAAGTTGGTAATGGATAGGGAAGCCTGGCCTGATGTAGTCCATGGGGTCACAAAGAGTCAGACACGACTGAGCAAAGAGTCAGACACGACTGAGCAACTGAACTGAGCTGAAACCCAGAAACATTCAGGGCAGAATTTCCTTCTGAACATGTTGTTGTTGATGTTGAGTTACCAAGTTGTGTCTGACTCTTCTTGACCCCACGGACTGCAGTATGACAGGTCCCTCAACATCTCCCAGAGTTTGCTCAAGTTCATGTCCACTGAGTCAGTGATGCTATCCAACCATCTCATCCTCCATCACCCCCTTCTCCTCCTGCCTTCAATGTTTCCCAGCATCAGGTGGCCAAAGTATTGGAGTTTCAGCTTCAGCATCAGTCCCTGTAATGAATATTCAGGACTGATTTCCTTCAGGATGGACTGGTTGGATCTCTTTGCAGTCCAAGGGACTCTTGATATTCTTCCCCAACACCACAGTTCCAAGGGAGAGTTTCATGCAAAACTAGGCAGAGTCAGGAGGCCTTCAAGGGAACACCCTCCATGACCCTAATGCTCAACTTCTCTCGGGCGTATTTTCTTTATGCCCAAGAGTTTGGGGAAAAATAAACACTAAGGCCTCCTCTCCAGTTCTGAGATTCCAGGAATCCACAAATTCTTGACCATAGAGGCGACATCTCTGCCACAGAGTGAGGTTAAGATAGGACCCAAGTTCAACTGCATTCACGGCAGCCATGTTTAGCACGTCTCTCTTGGAAGAGAGAGAGCGAGCTCTTCGGGTTCCTCCGTGGCTTCTCCACCCGAGAATTCTGACACTTCCCATCCATCACTGTGTCCAGTGTAACAGGGCGACTCGGCGACCGCGCCTTGGGTGTGTGGCCTTGTGCCTGGCCAAGCCAGTTGCATGACCTGTTTGGCCTTCGCTGCAATGAGTCTGGGCTCGATGAGATGCAGCAGAGACTCCGGTCCAAAGAGATCAGCCACAAAGGATCGGTCTTCACCCCTTATTTTTCCACACCAGGGCCAAAGGCAGTGAGATGCAAACATGGCACTCAGCCACCTCCAGTGGGGGTGCCAGGGCCTCCAGGACATGCCTTCCCAGTGTCGGCAAAGAATAACTTTCCTTTCTT
>SJYG01001535.1:73346-99564 GCA_006410535.1 Litocranius walleri
CAAGCAAGGTGGAGGGGGAAGGGGGGGTGGTGGGCAGTGGGCAGGGCCGGGTTACTTTGGGTTTGGCTGGATGAGAACTCCGTTCTACATCTTTTCATTCCTCTCTGCAGTAATATTTCTTGAAAGCAATGAACGCTCTTTGCATCTCATTTTGGGGCTGCGCACACAGTTATCAAAGATCATGACCTTCTTGGCAAAGTGAAAGATACCATTTTCTCAGCTCCATCTTTTCCTGGTACAGCGTGCTGGAGCAGATTTCAGGCAAGGCTGGGAAGTGAGGGGGAGGACACCGACTCCTGTTGCTGTGGCAACCCCTACACACACAAAAAAATGCGTTCGTTCCATTTCTGAGTGAGTGAGCTTTCGACCTCTTCAATATCATGGGTTGGGGCGACGCAGAGATGCGATGAGCCAGGTCTGTAGAGGGGCGTGGCTTCTTGCTCACTCTCACTCAAGTGCGTGCTAGGAGGTCAGGCTGAGATGAAGCCTTTTCACGGATACAATCACCGAGAGTTTCAAAAGCAGGTGAACTTGGGAAGCAGAGACGCAGGGTGTACATGAAGGCATCCTCCTCCAGACCCCTTGCTGGAAGATAAGCACTTTGGGAAGGGGATGAGGTCGTCACCATGACGTAATGTGCTTAGCTGTTCAGTCGTATCCAACTCTCTGCAACCCCATGGACTGTAGCCCGCCAGGTTCCTCTTTCCGTGGGATTCTCCAAGAATACTGGAATGGGTGGCCATCCCCTCCTCCAGGAGATCTTCCCCACCTAGGGCTTGAAACCAGGTCTCTTCCAGGGCAGGTGAATTCCTTACCGCCTAAGCCCTCAGGGAAGGCCATGATGTAATAATTCTCAGCATAGAAGCCGAGAAGTCACTGAGGAAACCTGATCTGTAACACTTGGAGTGGTTCATCCCTCTCCTGGGATGCTTTTAAGTCGCTCGCATGGTGCGGGGAAGCTTTGTGGTTCTAGTGTAGACAACTGTCAGACCTAGAACAGGTACACAGCATCCTTTCTCTGCAGGGCAATGGGTGAAATGAATGCCCTGTGGATGGTAGGGGGTAGGTGCCACCAGCAAAGACAGAGGAATTGCAAGGCCGGCCTTCAGCAGCTTCATTGTAACCAGAGGAAAAGAGCAAATAAATTACATGATATGCATCACACAGACCTCCTGTCCATCTACTGCATCCGCCGTAACACTTGCCAAGGAGATCTTCTAATTGAATCTCATTTTTTAACATGTTTTTCTCAATGCAAATCACTTTTAAATTCTTTGTCGAGTTTGCTACAACACTCGTTGGGTTTTATGTTTTGGCTCTTTGGCAGCAAGACATGGGAAACCTCAGCTCCTAGACCAGGGATTGAACTTGTGCCCCCTGCGCTGGAAGGCAAAGTCTTAACCCCTGGCCCACCAGGACAGTCCCAAGGAGATCATCTGAGATAGAAGCCATACTTCCCAGGAATAAGCAATGGACCCCCTACTGCCTACAGAATAAAATTGCATTTGTCCACGTGGAATTCTCAGCCTTCTTTCACCTGCCCTAACTACATGTCCACCATACTTGTTCTGGAAACCTCTCCCAACATACACAAACCTTTTGTCTCCAAGACCTCTGTTTGTCTCCAACTCCCGGACCACCCCTTACACCTCTGCCTGCCACCACGTGGCTTCTAGGCACTGCCTTTGTGTGCGTGCATGCCTGCTGAGTCGCTTCAGTTGTTTCCGACTCTTTGCAACCCTACGGGACTGCAGCCCGCCAGACTCCTCTGTCACTGGGATGCTCCAGGCAAGAACACTGGAGTGGGCTCTGCTTTCCTCCTCTAAGGGATCTTCCCGACCTGGGGCTTGAACCGGCGTCTCTTACGTCTCCTGTGTTGTCAGGTGGATTCTTTACTGTGAGCACCGCCTGGACCCCTGGCCCTCTCCAAACTGGCAAAGTGCTCTCAGCTTTCTGAGATGACTTCAGACTCCACTTTTTTTTTTTCCCCCAAGAAGTCAGCCCCAAGGCTCCCTGCCTTTGCGTTCTCTTGCCTCTGTTTCAGTATCTGGGATCTGGTGTTTATTTGCCTGTTTTGCTCCTTGAGGGTGAAGCCTGGGCCTCATTCCACTCCAAATTTACACACAGCTGACCAGATTGCATTGCACAAAATAAGCCCCTAAGACTAACTGTGTGTTGCATGAAGACATTCACAGTCTCCAGGTGTGGGCGCGTGCTTGTGTGTAAGATGGGCACCCAGCCCCAGAGATCCAACCAAGCTTTGGCATCTGTGGGACGGATTAGAATACGTTTGGGATCACCTAGCCCCAAAGCCCCACCTTTAGGTAAGGAAAGGTGGAGCTTACGTAAATTAGATGAAGGAGGAGTCTTGAGCACCAATTTGCAGGAGACAAAGAACCTATATTGCTTTTTAAAAAAATAATTACTGAAATACAGATGGTGTACAGTATTATATAAATTACGGGTATACCGTGTAGTGAGCAAGAATCTGTTTTTGTAAAGAAATCAAAGTACATTCCAAACACACGGGACCCTACATGTGGAAAGGCTGAAAGGTCAGGAATGCAAAAGTCACATGGAAGTTGGTTTCCTGGAATGTCCATTATTAGCTCGATTGTAAATGGGTTTGAGGGGAATGAAGGATTATTTCAAAGCATCCTATGCTATTTACCCTTCCTTCTTCCATAAAGAGTGCAAGATATAGTGGAAAGAACGAGGTCAAGGAGCTGAGCTGCCTATTTATAAAGCATGCTTCTATTGCTCAGCATCTATGTGATGCAAACTACCTAACTTCTACAAGCCTCAGTTTTCTTACCTGTAAAATGGGAACAGCGCTTTGTAGTATGGCTTGGATAGCATATTATAGAGAGCTGTCTTCATTCTATACAAAGACAAAACACTCATCTACATTTTCCCCTAGCAAGTCACATGTTACTGAACACATGTAAAGATTTAATCCCAGCTCAAAGCAAATCTCAGTATCTGTAACTACTAAGGAAAATGCCTTTTTAAATAAGAGTATAACTGGTTGACAGTGGTGTGTTACTTTCTGCTGTGCAACAGTGTGAATCGGCTATAAGCATACACATATCCCCTCCTTGGTGAATCTCCCCCGCAAGTATCCATCCTACCCCTCGAGGTCATCACAGAGCACCAACCGGAGCTCCCTGGGCTATACAGCGGCTTTCCTGCTGGCTGGCTGTTTAACACAGGGTGGTGTGCACAGGTCAGTGCTCTCTCAACCCGTCCCACCCTCTGCTTCCTGTGTCCACACATCTGTTCTCTACCTCTGTCTGCGTCTCTGTTCTTGCCCTGTGTGGGTTCGTCAGAACCGTTTTTCGAGATTCCACAAATAAGCATTCATGTATCGTATCTCTTTTCCTCTTTCTGACTTACTTCACTCTGTATGACAGACCCTAGGTTTGTCCACATCTCTACAAATGACCCAGTTTAGTTCCTTTTGTGACTTGTACACTGTGTATGCGGACCACATGCTGTCGGTCCATATTGTGTATGTGGACCACGTACTGTAGGTCTATACTGTATATACGGGCCATATTCATGTGACTGTTGTCCACTGTATATATGGACCACATCTTTTCTCAGTTCAGTTCAGTTCAGTCGCTCAGTCGTGTCTGTCTCTTTGCGACCCCATGAATCGCAGCACGCCAGGCCTCCCTGTCCATCACCAACTCCCGGAGTTCACTCAGACTCTCATCCATCGAGTCCGTGATGCCATCCAGCCATCTCATCCTCGGTCCTCCCCTTCTCCTCCTGCCCCAATCCCTACCGGCATCAGGGTCTTTTCCAATGAGTCAACTCTTCGCATGAGGTGGCCAAAGTACTGGAGTTTCAGCTTCAGTATCATTCCTTCTAAAGAAATCCCAGGGCTGATCCCCTTCAGAATGGACTGGTTGGATCTCCTTACAGTCCAAGGGACTCTCAAGGGTCTTGTCTAACGTTCTTCTATTAATGGACATTTCGGCTGCTTCGGTGTCCTGACTGTTGCATAGAGTGCTGCGATGAGCAGTGAGGTACATGTGCCCTTTTATGATTTTCTCAGGTTACGTGCCCAGGAGTGGGATTGCTGGGTCATATAGTAGTGTATTTTTAGTTTTTTAAGGAAATGGGCTTCCCTGAGAGCTCAGTTGGTAAAGAATCCGCCTGCGATGCAGGAGACTCCACTTCCATTCCTGGGTCGGGAAGATCCCCTGGAGAAGGGATAGGCTACCCGCTCCAGTTTTCTTGGGCTCCCCTCATGGCTCAATTGGTAAAGAATCTGTCTGCAATGCGGAAGACCTGGGTTCGATCCCTGCGTTGGGAAGATTCCGTGGAAAATGGACTGGCTACCCACTCCAGTATTCTGGCCTGGAGAATTCCCTCAACTGTGTTGTCAAGGGGCAGGGGGGGTAGGGTCTTAAAGAGTCAGACACAACTGAGCGACTTTCACTTTTCCTTGTTTTCCATAACAGTTGTTCAACTTACATTCCTAGTAAGACTGTACGAGGGTTCCCTTTTCTCCATACCCTCTCCAGCACTCCTTGTTTCTAGATTTTTGATGACTGCCCTTCTGACCGGTGCCACGTGATACCTCACTGTAGTTTTAACTTGCATTTCTCTAATACTGAGCGAAGTTGAGCTTCTTCTCGTGTGTTTGTGGGTCATCTGCATGTCTTCTTTGGAGAAACGTCTATTTAGGTCTTCTGCCCAGTTTCTCACTGGGTTTTTTTTTTAAATATACTGAGCTGCATGAGCTGCTTGTGTATTTTTAAAGATTTCTTTTACTATTTTTAGGAGCCCCTTTTCTTTTATAAACTCTATTTCATCATTAAAGTGGTGGCTGAACCAGAATTGTAATTTACAGCTGCTCACTCAGGGCTGTGTATGCAGCCGAAAGAAGCCTATAGAATCAATGGTCACCCTGGACGGAGCGGCTTGAGCCCAAAGCACAGAGTATGGAAATCGAAAGCAAAGGGTAACTACAGCAGAGACCGCCTGGCCAGCCAGCACTGCCCTAAAGAGCGACAGAGGTCAGCATCATCCCAGGGCTGATCCCCTTCAGAATGGACTGGTTGGATCTCCTTACAGTCCAAGGGACTCTCAAGGGTCTTGTCTAACGTTCTTCTATTAATGGACATTTCGGCTGCTTCGGTGTCCTGACTGTTGCATAGAGTGCTGCGATGAGCAGTGAGGTACATGTGCCCTTTTATGATTTTCTCAGGTTACGTGCCCAGGAGTGGGATTGCTGGGTCATATAGTAGTGTATTTTTAGTTTTTTAAGGAAATGGGCTTCCCTGAGAGCTCAGTTGGTAAAGAATCCGCCTGCGATGCAGGAGACTCCACTTCCATTCCTGGGTCGGGAAGATCCCCTGGAGAAGGGATAGGCTACCCGCTCCAGTTTTCTTGGGCTCCCCTCATGGCTCAATTGGTAAAGAATCTGTCTGCAATGCGGAAGACCTGGGTTCGATCCCTGCGTTGGGAAGATTCCGTGGAAAATGGACTGGCTACCCACTCCAGTATTCTGGCCTGGAGAATTCCCTCAACTGTGTTGTCAAGGGGCAGGGGGGGTAGGGTCTTAAAGAGTCAGACACAACTGAGCGACTTTCACTTTTCCTTGTTTTCCATAACAGTTGTTCAACTTACATTCCTAGTAAGACTGTACGAGGGTTCCCTTTTCTCCATACCCTCTCCAGCACTCCTTGTTTCTAGATTTTTGATGACTGCCCTTCTGACCGGTGCCACGTGATACCTCACTGTAGTTTTAACTTGCATTTCTCTAATACTGAGCGAAGTTGAGCTTCTTCTCGTGTGTTTGTGGGTCATCTGCATGTCTTCTTTGGAGAAACGTCTATTTAGGTCTTCTGCCCAGTTTCTCACTGGGTTTTTTTTTTAAATATACTGAGCTGCATGAGCTGCTTGTGTATTTTTAAAGATTTCTTTTACTATTTTTAGGAGCCCCTTTTCTTTTATAAACTCTATTTCATCATTAAAGTGGTGGCTGAACCAGAATTGTAATTTACAGCTGCTCACTCAGGGCTGTGTATGCAGCCGAAAGAAGCCTATAGAATCAATGGTCACCCTGGACGGAGCGGCTTGAGCCCAAAGCACAGAGTATGGAAATCGAAAGCAAAGGGTAACTACAGCAGAGACCGCCTGGCCAGCCAGCACTGCCCTAAAGAGCGACAGAGGTCAGCATCTCCAGTCACCTACCAGCGGTCCACTCCTGAGCACCTCCTGGGCCCCAACAGAACACAGGGAAAGGGCACTGCACCTCTGCGTACTAAGTTTTTCGTTGTTGTTCAGCCCATAAATTGTGTCCCACTCTTTGTGACCCCACGGATGCAGCACACCAGGCCTCCCTGTCCATCACCAACTCCCAGAGCTCACTCAAACTCACATTCATCAAGTCGGTGATGCCATCCAACCATCTCATCCTCTGTCGTCCCCTTCTCCAGCCTTCAGTCTTTCCAGCATCAGAGTCCTTTCCAATGAGTCGGTTCTTCGCATCAGGTGGCCAAAGTATTGGCGCTTCAGCATCACTCCTTCCACTGAACATTCAGAGTTGATTTCCTTTAGGGTGGGCTGGTTGGCTCTCCTTTCCATCCAAGGGACTCTCAAGAGTCTTCTCCAACACCACAGTTCAAAACCATCAATTCCTCAGCACTCAGCCATCTTTATGGTCCAACTCTCCCATCTGCACATGACTACTGCTCCTTATTGCAAAATTCAGACCTAAGTTGAAGAAAGTAGGGAAAACCACTAGGCCATTCATATATAACCTGGTTGGTCATATGATTATACAGAGGAAGTGATAAATAGATTCAAGGAATGAGATCTGGTAGACAGAATGTGTGAAGACCTATGGATGGAGGTTCATGACATTGTACAGGAGGGGGTGTACTAAGTTAGGAGGGGAAACGCACACAGAGCACTTGGCTTAGAGAGGTTAGCAAGCAATCGAATGAATCGGATCATCGTGATAGTGGTGGAGCCAACATCTACTTTTTGACTGGAGACAGCATGGAGAAACAGAATAAAAAAGATTATACAGCGGCATTTATTGCAAATATCTGTAAAAGCCAAACGATCCTATTATTGCTGTTGGAGCAGGGAGGGGGCGGGTCTGTGCCTTGTCAGACTTGACCATCCTTGGCTTCTGCCAAATTGATAAAGTGAAAGTCGCTCAGTCATGTCCAACTCTTGGCGACCCCGTGGACTATACAGGCCAGATTCTCCCAGCCAGAATACTGGCATAGGTAGCCAGTCCCTTCTCCAGGGGATTTTCCCAACCCAGGAATCAAACCAGGGTCTCCCGAATTGCAGGCAGATTCTTTAGCAACTGAGCTATGCCAAACAGAGGTGAACAGCACCCTCGGATGTGACAACCAAAAATGTCTCCAGACACTGACAAGTGTCCCCTGGGGTGGGAAAGAAGGGGGAGGGGAAGCTGGGGACTTATCTGCGACCCTCACTCATGCTGTTTAAGAGCCACCAATATAAGAAAACTGGGTTGACCTTCCAAAAGGTCAATGTCATGGAAAGCAACAACAAAATATAAAAGATGGAAGGTGAGGGACTATTCTTGATAAGACACAATAACCCAGCGTGTTCCGGACGCATGACCAGCAAGCATTTCCTAAACGTAAACACCGAGTTCACGTACAGATGTTCTACCATGCTGAGAGCTCATTGCAACTGTGACGCATTTTAACAGGCACAATAACCACCCCCCGAACCCACCCCAGGGCACTCCTATCATGCAGGCTATGACTCTGCAGATCTAGGCAGGGCCAAAGTGTCTGCCCTGACGATGAGGCTGCCTTCAGAACACACCTGGAGGAGCTGGGTCACTGGAGGGAGGTGTGTCTGCAATAGACCCATGAGAATCTGAAATTCACTTCTTGATAAGGAGGTGCCATACGCTGGAGCTGTTGTTTCCAAACATATACATGTTGTGACTGTTGTTTATCTGCTCAATCCTGGCTGACTCTTTGTGGCCCCATGGACTGACACCCTCCAGGCTCCTTTATCCATGGGATTTCCCAGGCAAGAATCCTGAAGCGGGTTTATGTCTCTTCCTTGTTAGCTCAGTTGTTAAAAATTCAGCCTGCAATATGGGAGACTCCGGTTCAATTCCTGAGTGGGGAAGATCCCCTGGAGAAGGGATAGGCTACCCACTCGTCTTCTTGGGCTTCCTGGTGGCTCAGACAGTAAAGAATCCACCCACAATGCAGGAGACCTGGGTTCAATCCCTAGGTTGGTACGATCCCCTGGAGAAGGGAAAGGCTATCTACTCCAGTACTGTGGTCTAAAGGATTCCATGGACAAGTCCATGGGGTAGCAAGGGGTAGCAAACAGTTGGACATGGACACGACTGAGCGACTTTCACTTCACTATTTCCTACTCCAGGGGCTCTTCCTGACCCAGGGGTCAAACCCGCATCTCCTGCACTGGCAGGTGGATGCTTTACCACTGGGGCCACCTGGGAAGCTGCTGCGGCTGCTGCTAAGTCGCTTCAGTCGTGTCCGACTCTGTGCGACCCCATAGACGGCCCCCACGAGGCTCCCCTGCCCCTGGGATTCTCCAGGCAAGAACACCGGAGTGGGTTGCCACTTCCTTCTCCAATGCATGAAAGTGAAAAGTGAAAGTGAAATCAGTCAGTCAGTCATGTCCGACTCTTCGCGACCCCATGGACTGCAGCCCACCAGGCTCCTCCGTCCATGGGATTTTCCAGGCAAGAGTGCTGGAGTGGGGTGCTGTTGCCTTCTCCGTACCTGGGAAGCACTCCCCTCCCCCCATCAATACTGCTGACAGGCTTGGTAGAGATTTCCTGAAACACTCCCAATATCACTGCACACAGGTTAAGACAATTGGGTCAGTATGCTCTAGTCTGTACTCTGGCTCTGCTTGCTTAGCTGGTTCATTTGCTGCCCCTCCTGACTCTCAAAGGTGGTTGGGCGGGACTCTGCCTGCCCACCCAGCTTAAAGCAGGACCACTGCCTCGTTGTTCCAGCATCCATGATCTCCATCACTTAAGCGCGCACTTTCCTCAGCAGGTACCACCCACCTTTCCCCATGGCATCCTTCTCTTTTTCCTTTCCATTTCCTTCATGCTCCCTGGCACCAGATACTTTTTGTGAATCCCTTCAGACTCTCACCTATCAGCACAATTTTGCAACTTGGTTCCGAATCACTATGTGGTGGCTTCATTACCAACCCCAGGAAGTAATTTTTTTTTTAAGCATCAGCAGTGAAACACAATACTAGTCCGTGCTCTGGCACGTAGACCGTCCCACTGACCCCACACTAGGACTTCAGAGAACAACAACAAAAAAAAAATGAAGAAATTACCTCTGCCTGTCATCACATTTCCGAGACTGCAAGACATGTCCCCGAAGCAACCCTTGAGAGCCATGAATAAGTGCTTCATTATGGGTACAGCCCCTAGAGTGCCGTCTGTCTCTTTAATTATTTGGACGAAGACCACGAGGGACGTGCTGGGCAGACCTCAGAGAGGTGGCTGCCAAATTTCAGTGTTTAATTTTTCAAAAAGGGTTTGCATGGTCCCAGGAGAAACAATGCCACATTCAGGAAATAACACTTTTCGAATACTTCCTCCTTTTCAATTCCTGCCCCTTCTCTAACTTATCTGGAATGGCACCACCCGAGGTGGTTTTGTCTACCTGGACACAAAACAAACCTGGGACACAGACCTTTGTAACATGATGCTATTGCTTCTCTTCGCCTAACAAATCAGTTTTCCTCATTTTTACGGCTGGAAATGGACCGCCTTCTTTCCACATGAAGAGGGCAGGCCCCTGGACATGGACACACTGCTATATTTAACACGGAGAACCAACAAGGACCTGCTGGACAGCTCAGGGAACTCTGCTCAATGTCATGTGGCAGCCTGGATGGAGGGGAGTTTGGGGGAGAGTGGATACATGTCTATGGCGGCAGCCTGGATGGGAGATTCGCGACCCCATGGACTGCAGCCCACCAGGCTCCTCCGTCCATGGGATTTTCCAGGCAAGAGTGCTGGAGTGGGGTGCTGTTGCCTTCTCCGTACCTGGGAAGCACTCCCCTCCCCCCATCAATACTGCTGACAGGCTTGGTAGAGATTTCCTGAAACACTCCCAATATCACTGCACACAGGTTAAGACAATTGGGTCAGTATGCTCTAGTCTGTACTCTGGCTCTGCTTGCTTAGCTGGTTCATTTGCTGCCCCTCCTGACTCTCAAAGGTGGTTGGGCGGGACTCTGCCTGCCCACCCAGCTTAAAGCAGGACCACTGCCTCGTTGTTCCAGCATCCATGATCTCCATCACTTAAGCGCGCACTTTCCTCAGCAGGTACCACCCACCTTTCCCCATGGCATCCTTCTCTTTTTCCTTTCCATTTCCTTCATGCTCCCTGGCACCAGATACTTTTTGTGAATCCCTTCAGACTCTCACCTATCAGCACAATTTTGCAACTTGGTTCCGAATCACTATGTGGTGGCTTCATTACCAACCCCAGGAAGTAATTTTTTTTTTAAGCATCAGCAGTGAAACACAATACTAGTCCGTGCTCTGGCACGTAGACCGTCCCACTGACCCCACACTAGGACTTCAGAGAACAACAACAAAAAAAAAATGAAGAAATTACCTCTGCCTGTCATCACATTTCCGAGACTGCAAGACATGTCCCCGAAGCAACCCTTGAGAGCCATGAATAAGTGCTTCATTATGGGTACAGCCCCTAGAGTGCCGTCTGTCTCTTTAATTATTTGGACGAAGACCACGAGGGACGTGCTGGGCAGACCTCAGAGAGGTGGCTGCCAAATTTCAGTGTTTAATTTTTCAAAAAGGGTTTGCATGGTCCCAGGAGAAACAATGCCACATTCAGGAAATAACACTTTTCGAATACTTCCTCCTTTTCAATTCCTGCCCCTTCTCTAACTTATCTGGAATGGCACCACCCGAGGTGGTTTTGTCTACCTGGACACAAAACAAACCTGGGACACAGACCTTTGTAACATGATGCTATTGCTTCTCTTCGCCTAACAAATCAGTTTTCCTCATTTTTACGGCTGGAAATGGACCGCCTTCTTTCCACATGAAGAGGGCAGGCCCCTGGACATGGACACACTGCTATATTTAACACGGAGAACCAACAAGGACCTGCTGGACAGCTCAGGGAACTCTGCTCAATGTCATGTGGCAGCCTGGATGGAGGGGAGTTTGGGGGAGAGTGGATACATGTCTATGGCGGCAGCCTGGATGGGAGGGGAGTTTGGGAGAGAAGGGATACATGTCTATGTATGGCTGAGACCCTTCACTGTCCACCTGAAGTTACCACAACATTGTTAATTAACTATACCGTAATAGAAGATAGCAAGTTTAAATTAAATAAAGAGGGCAATCGCAGGTTGCTTGGAGAAGCTGGCCGGAGATCCTGACTTGTTTAGGACAGTGTATCTCAGTGGCCCAAGGAAGCAGGACTACCAGTCACAAGAAAACCCAGGGAGCTGGTTATGCTTGTGGGTTTCTGGGTGTTATCCCAGACCTGCTGAATCCAGGTGGTGTGCGTGTGTGTGTGTGTGTGCTCAGTCATGTCCAACGCTTTGCAACCCCATCAACTGTATCCTGTGTGTATGTGTGTGTGTAATCAGTCATGTCCAACTCTTTGCAACCCCATCGACTATAGCCTGACAGGATCCTCTGTCCTTGGGACCTTCCAGGCAAGAATACTGGAGTGGGGTTGCCATTTCCTCCTCAGAGGCAATCTTCCCAACTTGGGGATCAAACCTGCATCACCTGCGGCTCCTGCTTCGGGCAGGCAGATTCTTTACCACTGAGCCACCTAGGAGAAGGAAATGGCAACCCACTCCAGTGTTCTAGCCTGGAGAATCCCAGGGATGGGGGAGCCTGGCAGGAGGCCGTCTATGGGGTTGCAGAGTCAGACACGACTGAAGCGACTCAGAAGCAGCAGCCACAGAAGGTGCCTTTGGTCCTGATTATGGTGAATCGGCCTGACAGTGCTTTTCAGGTCGACTGTATTCTTCTGGGCTTCCCGGGTGGCACTCGTGGCAAAGAACCTGCCCTGCCAATCCTGTGAGATGTAAGAGACCTGGGTTCGAGTAAGTGTCTTTTAATTTCATGGCTGGAGTCACCATCTGCAGTGATTTTGGAGCACAAAAAATAAAGTCTGACACTGTTTACACTCTTTCCCCATCTATTTCCTATGAAGTAATGGGCCAAGATGCCATGATCTTCATTTTCTGAATGTTGAGCTTTAAGCCAACCTTTTCACTCTCCACTTTCCCTTTCATCAAAAGACTTTTTAGCTCCTCTTCACTTTCTGCCATAAGGGTGGTGTCATCTGCATATCTGAGGTTATTGATATTTCTCCTGGCAATCTTGATTCCAGCTTGTGCTTCTTCCAGCCCAGCGTTTCTCGTGATGTATATAAATTTATATCTAAAATTCATGCTTATTTATATTTTAACATACAATAAGTCCCACACACACAAACGAGTTCCCTTCTGAGAGTGCATTTTCAAGTCTGTGTTGTTCATAAGTCCTGTGGACAGTGTGGCCTGTCGGGCTACAGTCCATAGGGTCACAAAGAGTTGGACATGACCCAAGTGACTTGGCACGCACCCCAAAAAGTCAGCCTGGCTACTCAACTAACACAGACAGCTGGGCCATATGGCACTGTAACACGTATATGATGCCTCTCACACAAATTCAATGCGTGAAAAGCAAACACGAGAGATAAAGAAAGTATCCTCAATCTTACAGGAGAGGACCTTGAAAACTACGGGAACACTATACAGCTGGCATCCAGGTGCTGGCATTGATAGAAAGGGCAAGACTGCACTGTTGCCTACAGGAGGCACAGGAGGTGGGAGATAGTAGAGCTAAAGCGTCAGCAACAGGGGTCGGAGAGCAACCTGCAATGTCACTCACGCTTGAATTGGACGGAACCCACATTCGCACCTTGGCAAGTCTGCAATTTGAAGGCTCTTAGGTCAGCGATTTAGTGCATAAATTATTTGAGGGAATTTATGTGCAATTCTATAAACATCCGTATGTTTAGAAAGAAAGAAAGTGAAGTCGTTCGGTCATGTCTGACTCTTTGGCACCCCCTGGATTGTAACCCATCAGGCTCCTCCATCCATTGGGTTTTCCATGCAAGAATACTGGAGTGGGTTGCCAATTCCTTCTCCAGGGAATCTTCTCGACCCAGGGATCGAACCCAGGTCTCCCGCATTGTAGGCAGACACTTTTACTGTCTGAGCCACCACAAAGTCACGTTTACCTTAATTTAAATGTAAAGATTTTCATGTTTTTATGACCCTTTGTGTAAAGATGCATCTAATCCAGGCTGGATTAACATCATGCGTTTTCTCTTGATTTCAAAAGAAAATAAACCATTTTCACAGGCCGGAGGCACTGGGCCTCCTACGCCAAGAATTCCGTGCTGACTGTTATGAAGGTACCTATAATACTGTCTTCCAGGAGGTGAAATAAGTGGGTATTCTGCCCTGGAGAAGATGAGACATCATAAACTCAGCAGGATTTTGTGCACAGCCCACAGGGACTCAGTAAACGTTTCATGATGATCCTTGATGTTATTTATTTCCAGGCAGTTTTATGTTGCTCACTTTGAGGTGTATTATAACCCCTCGAATCCAGGGAATTTAATTGAATTTCTCTGAGAGTTCAGGTACACACATCACGAACAGACCAGTGGAGGGAAAGCCCTGAGGAATTCTATCCTTCTCTGCAAAATGAAAGTTTTGCACAGCTTGATTCTCCCCATTAGAAATAGCCCTGCTCAGTAACAGACGCTGGTGCTGTGGGCACAGGACTCTGCTTACCTGCACCTTTGGTAGTAGGAAAAAATATTGTGGAAGATTTCATTCTTCTATCTATAGTGAAGTACAAAATCCAATAAAAATAAAAAGTGAAATGGTGTGGGGGGGGAAAGGCCTCAGGAGCGATTACATTCACTGGAAAGGATTTATCACTTGCTGAAATGTGACTGATACTCATCTGACGGCAACATGGTTCCCAGAGCATTTTCCTGCTGAGAAAAGTAAGGGAACACAGGAGCAAGGAGAGTCATTTTTCTAGATTCGACATATATGCTCTAGTACGGTATTTGTTTGTCTCTTTCTGACTGACTTTACTACGTATGATACACTCTAGGTCCATTCAGGTAGTTCAGTTCAGTAGCTCAGTTGTGTTCAACTCTTTGCGACCCCATGAACCGCACACAGCATGCCAGGCCTCCCTGTCCATCACCAACTCCCAGAGTTTACTCAAACTCATGTCCATTGAGTCAGTGATGCCATCCAACCATCTCATCCTCTGTCATCTCCCTCTTCTCCTGCCCTCAATCTTTCCCAGCACTAGGGTCTTTTCAAATGAGTCAACTCTTTGCATTAGGTGGCCAAAGGATTGGACTTTCAGCCTCAGCATTAGTCCTTCCAATGAATACTCAGGACTGATCTCGTTTAGGAAGGACTGGTTGGATCTCCTTGCAGTCCAAGGGACTCTCAAGAGTCTTCTCCAACACCACAGTTCAAAAGCATCAATTCTTCAGTGCTCAGCTTTCTTTACAGTCCAACTCTCACATCCATACATAACCACTGAAAGAGGACTGGAATGCAAAAGTAGGAAGTCAAGAAACACCTGGAGTAACAGGCAAATTTGGCCTTGGAGTACAGAATGAAGCAGGGCAAAGGCTAATGGAGTTCTGCCAAGAGAACGCACTGGTCATAGCAAATACCCTCTTCCAACAACACAAGAGAAGAGGCTACACATGGACATCACCAGGTGCTCGACACCAAAATCAGATTGATTCTATTCTTTGCAGCCAAAGATGGAGAAGCTCTATACAGTCAGCAAAAACAAGACTGGGAGCTGACTGTGGTTCAGATGATGAACTCCTTATTGCCAAATTCAGACTGAAACTGAAGAACGTGGAGACCATTTAGGTATGTAAGTGCTAGTCACTCAGTCATGCCCGACTCTTGGCGACCCCATGAACTGTAGCCCACCAGGCTCTCCTGTCCTCGGGATTCTCCAGGCAAGAATACTGGAGTGGGTTGCCATTTCCTTCCCCAGGGGATCTTCCCGACCCAGGGATCAGACCCAGGCCTCCTGCACTGCAGGCAGATGCTTCACCAACTAACTAGGTCCATTCATCTCTCTACAAATGGCCCCACTTCATGCCTTCTTATGGCTGAGTAACAGTCCCCTGTTGGACCTATCTGCAGGGCATGAACAGGTTCAGATGAAGCTGTAGAGGGTGGCCTTCTGGACTCAGGGTAGTGGGGAGGGTAGAAGTGAAGGGAGATTGGGGTTGACATATATGCATATAGACACGAACCTATGTGGATACACACATAGACGATCATGGGTACATATATACATGCACTACCACGTGTGTAGGAAATGGCAACCCACTCCAGTATTCTTGCCTGGAGAATCCAATGGACAAAGGAGCCAGGCGGGCTACAGTCCAAGGGGTCACAAAGAGTCAGACACGACTGAGCAACTTCACTTATACATTACCATGTGTGTAGGCGTACACACTCTCTCATATGTGTATATGTATACACATGAGCATGTGTAAAACAGAGAGCTAGTAGGAAGCTCAGCATATTGAGAAGGAGAGACATTACTTTGCCAACAAAGGTCCATCTAGTCAAGGCTATGGTTTTTCAGTGGTCATGTATGGATGTGAGAGTTGGACTATAAAGAATGCTGAGAGGCAAAGAATTGATGCTTTGGAACTGTGGTGTTGGAGAAGACTCTTGAGAGTCCCTTGGACTGCAAGGAGATCCAACCAGTCCATCCTAAAGGACATCATTCCTGAATGTTCATTGGAAGGATTGATGTTGAAGCTGAAACTCCAATACTTTGGCCACCTGATATAAAGAGCTGATTCATTGGAAAAGACCCTGATGCTAGGAAAGATTGAGGGCAGGAGGAGAAGGGGACGACAGAGGATGAGATGGTTGGATGGCATCACTGAATCAATGGACATGAGTTTGAACAGACTCCGGGAATTGGTGATGGACAGAGGGGCCTGGGGTGCTGTGATCCATGGGGTCGTAAAGAGTTGGACACAACTGAGCGACTGAACTGAACTGGAGTAGGAAGCTGCTGTATAGCCCAAGGGGCTCAGCTCAGTGCTCTGTGATAACCCAGAGAGGTGGGCCAAGGGGGGGGGTGAGAGGCAGACCCAAGAGGGAGGAGACATATGTAAACATACAGTAGATTCACTCTGTTGTACAGCAGAAATTAACACAAATTTGTAAGCAACGACATCTCAATTTTTTTTAAGATGAAAAAAAATCACCTATGCTCAATGATTTGATTTCTCTGGTGGCTTAGTAGTCAAGACCCTGCTTGCCAATGCAGGAGACGCAGGAGATGTGGGTTCAATCCTCTGGGTTGGGAAGACCCCACCCCCACCCCAACTACCCCGCCAGAGAAGGAAAATTAGCAACCCACTCCAATATTCTTGCCTTAGAAATCCCACGAACAGAGGAGCCTGGTGGGCTGAAGTTCATAGGGCTGCAAGAGTCAAACATAACTTAGCAACTAAACCACCACCATAGTCAATGATTTAATCAATCGCACTTGTGTAATGAAATCCCATTAAAACCAAGAAGATAGGGTTTGGAATATGTCCGGTTTGGTGTGCACGTCGTGACTGGGGATAGTGGCCCTGGCTGGGGACTACATGGACACTCTGCATCCTTTGCCCACACCCTGGCCCATCTCTTTCATTTGACTCGTTCCTGAATCACATCCTTTTACACCAAACTGGTAGTGTGGTAAGTGACATGTTTCTCTGAGTTCTGTGAGCCATTCTAGCAAATGAATTGGACCCAACAAGGAGGTCATGGAAACCTTCAATGTATAGCCAGTTGATCAGAAGTACCTGGACTTGAAATTCAGTATCTGAAAGGGCAGGGGACAGACCTCAGTCAAGTGGATAACCTTTGCAATCTGATGCTATCTCCACATACAGTGTCAGAATTGAAAGGACACCCAGCTGGTATCCCACAGTTGCCTGGTGTTTGTGTCGGTCACCACCCCATACACACTGGAATTGCTACCAGAATCCATGTACCAACTTTCAGTTGCATGACTGAGTTGTTTTCTTCAAAAATAAAAAAAAATACTCAGAAATATTTCAGAATTCTGAGAAAGGAAAATGAAGCTGGAAGAATTAGGCTACTTGACTACAGGCTGTACTACAAAGCTATAGTGATCAAAACAGTATGGTACTGGCCAAAAACAGAAACAGATCAGTGGAACAGGATAGAATGCCCCAAAATAAACCCACATAACTATGGTCAATTTATCTACAATAAAGGAGGCAATAATATACAATGGAGAGAAAACACTGAAGTCTCTTCAATGACTGGCACTGGGAATACTGGACAGCTATATGTAAAAGAATGAAATTGGAACATTCTCTAACAGCATTCAGTTCAGTTCAGTTCAGTCGCTCAGTCGTGTCCGACTCTTTGCGACCCCATGAATCGCAGCATGCCAGGCCTCCCTGTCCATCACCAACTCCCAGAGGTCACTCAGACTCACGTCCATCAAGTCGGTGATGCCATCCAGCCATCTCCTCCATCGTCTCTTTTCTCCTCCTGGCCCCAATCCCTCCCAGCGTCAGAGTCTTTTCCAATGAGTCAACTCTTCGCATGAGGTGGCCAAAGTACTAGAGTTTCAGCTTTAGCATCATTCCCTCCAAAGAAATCCCAGGGCTGATCTCCTTCAGAATGCACTGGTTGGATCTCCTTGCAGTCCAAGGGACTCTCAAGAGTCTTCTCCAACACCACAGTTCAAAAGCATCAATTCTTTGGTGCTCAGCCTTCTTCAAAGTCCAACTCTCACATCCATACATGACCACAGGAAAAAAAATAGCCTTGACTAAACGGACCTTAGTTAGCATGTCTCTGCTTTTGAATATACTATCTAGGTTGGTCATAACTTTTCTCCAAAGGAATAAGCGTTGTTTAATTTCATGGCTGCAGTCACCATCTGTAGTGATTTTGGAGCCCCCAAAAATAAAGTCTGACACTGTTTCCACTGTTTCCCCATTTACTTCCCATGAAGTGATGGGACCAGAGGCCATGATCTTCGTTTTCTGAATGCTGAGCTTTAAGCCTCAACATACACAAAAGTAAATTCAAAATGAATTAAATACCTAAATTTAAGGCTGGACACTATAAAACTCTTAGAAGAAAACATATGCTGAACACTCTGACATAAAAGCTTTTGCACAGCAAAAGAAGCAGTAAACAAAATGAAAAGATGATGCACAGAATGGGAGAAAATAGTTGCAACCAAAGCAAGCAACAAGGGATTAATCTCTGAGATATTCAAACAGCTCATGCAGCTAACTCACAAAAACAAACAACCCGATCAGAAAAGGGGCAGAAAATCTAAACAGACCTTTCTCCAAAGAAGACATGCTGCTGCTGCTAAGTCGCTTCAGTCATGTCCGACTCGGTGCGACCCCATAGATGGCAGCCCACCAGGCTCCCCCGTCCCTGGGATTCTCCGGGCAAGAACACTGGAGTGGGTTGCCATTTCCTTCTCCAATGCATGGAAGGGAAAAGTGAACGTGAAATCTCTCAGTCGTGTCCGACTCTTAGCAACCCCACAGACTGCAACCTAGCAGGCTCCTCCATCCATGAGATTTTCTAGGCAAGAGTACTGGAGTGGGGTGCCATTGCCTTCTCTGCAAAGACGACATAGAGATGGTCAAAATACACATGAAAACATGCTTGATATCACAAATTATTAGAGAAAGGCAAATCAAAACTACAATGAGGTATCACCTCACACCAGTCAGACTGGCCATCATCAAAAAGGTACAAACAATAAATGCTAGAGAGGGTGTGGAGAAAAGAGAACCTCTTGCACTGCTGGCGAGAATGTAAACTGGTACAACCTCTGTGGAAAACAGTATGGAAGTTTCCTAAGAAAGAAAAATTAGAACTACCTGCAATCCCACTCCTGTGCATATATACCTGGATAAAACCATTATTGCAGCACATTTTAGAATAGCCAAGACACACAGCAACCTAAATGTCCATTGATAGAGGGATGGATAAAGAAGATGTGGTGTATATATACAATGGAATATTAGTGAGCCATGGAAAAGAATGAAGTGATGCCTTTTGCAGCAACCTGGAGATTATCATACTATGTGAAGTAAGTCACACAGGCAAAGACAAATATCATGTTCTCACTTAAATGTGGAATGTAAAAAAAAGATACAAATAAATGTATTTATAAAACAGATTCACAGACTTTGAAAGCAAACTTATGGTTACCAAAGGGGAAGGGTAGGGGAGAGGGATAACGTGGGAGGTTGAGATCAGCATATGTACACGTGTAAGGGACTCACTTCGCTGTTATCCCTAAAAGTAACACAGCACTGTCAACCAACTACACTCCAATGTAAAATAAAAATTAAATAAATTTAAAATAGATTTTTTATACCTCACTGAGTTTCACTGCCTTGATGAACATGGCAACCCTATCAGCAAAACCACAACAAACCTACAGCTTTCCTGTTACGATGTGCTATTAATTTCCAGTGAGATGAGAGCTATAATAGCACCCTGTCATGTAAGTAAAGGTTGCTACAGACGTGAAGCCATCACATTACAGCCTCCAGCCGATGAGCCCTGGAAGAACTCGAGATGCAGACGAAGCGAACTGCCAAGTCCATCTAGCAGTCAGCCACTAAAATCACGCTGACAGTGCACCCACAGAAAACTCCAGATGTGAGAAAACAGAGGATACTGGTTCCAGGTAGCTGGGGTACATAACCAAGGAATGACTTCAGTGAGCCCAGACTCCTGCTTTCTTCCAATACACAGAAAACGTGCTAAATTCCTCAACTCAAGAGATCTGGTTTCTTTTATTAACTGTCATCTTTTGATGTTTAGACTACCTAGTCTTCTGTTTAAAAAAAAAAAAAAGAAAACTATATATCCTGGCTCTCTGACATGCCCCTTTGGAACAGTTTTCTCAGTGTTATCTGAGATGCTGTCTCCCAGGTTTGAAGTCCTAAGAGTGTCTGCCAAATAAAACGCAACCCTCAAGTTTTAGGTTGGGCTTTTTTTTTTCCCCCTAGTGCACACAGAAGGAGATGGAATTTCCCATTAAAGGTCAAGATGTTGCAGCGTCATTCCTTGTAAACACCTTATGCAGCCCACTGGTGAAGGAGTTTGGAACTGTGGTTATAACGTGACCTACAATTTCTCCGTTCACCTTTTCAACATTGTTAGTGCCCATGATGGCTGACCCTTGGACATTAAGAGTTTACTGTTTCTTTCCCCTGTTTCAGCAGCCGCAGATAGAGGCCATAAGCAACAATTGTTAAATACTCGGAAATAACACAGATTCCAGATGATACCGTATGCGTGTTCTCTTGCTTCTGTAACAAATTACCACCAATGGAGTGACCTAAAGCACCATCGGTTCCCTCTCTTAGAGTTCTGGAAGTTCATTTCAGTTCAGTCACTCAGCTGGATCTGATTCTTTGTGACCCCATGGACCATGGCATGCCAGGCTTCCCTGTCCATCACCAAGGACTGGGTACACAATCATTTTTTTCTAATTTTATAAAAATCAGTATCATCAGGATTCAAAACATTTCCTCTTCAAAAGACAATAAAGGAATCCCAAAGGAAATCCACAATCTGGGAAATTATTGCAAAACTCATCTGACAGAGGAATCATATCCAGAATATACAGGTAACTCTTATCATCAACGGGCTTGCTCGGTGGCCCAGAGGTAAAGAATCTGCCTGCCAAGGCAGGAGACCCGAATTCAATCTCTTGGTCAGGAAAATCCTCTGAAGAAGGAAATGGCTACCCACTCCAGTATTCTTGCCTGCAAAATCCCATGGACTGAGGAGCCTGGAGGGCTACAGTCCATGGAATTGCAAATAGTCCCGGCCATGCCCGAGTGCACAGGCCCACCGACAATAGTCAATAATGAAGACACAACTGGACTTTTTAATTGGCAAAAGTCTGGAATGGACACCTCAAAAGAGAAGACATAAAGAGTCAGTATGCATATGAAAAAGTTGCTCAAAATCCTTAGTCATCAGGGAAAGCCAAATTAAAAATTCCTGCACACCTACTGGTACTGCTGAAGTTAGACCTAGGATAGCAAGGACTGATAAAAATACAGAGCGGGTGCGGCCCTCATACGTTACTGGTGGAACTGTACAATGGTTCCCACAAAGGTAAACACTCACTTGCCGTATCACCCAACCATTCCCCTCCTCAGTATCTCCTTAAGGGAAGGGAAAACACGTTCCCACAAACAGCTGAATGGGAATCATCCCAGTCACTCTATTCACAATCGCAAACCACTGGAAACAGGGCAAACATCATTCAACAGGCAGATAAACAAAGGGTGACCCACCCATAAAACTGAAAGGGATTAAAAGGGATGGATCGCTGGCACACGCAACACGTGGAGGAACCTCAACACCATTATGCAAAGTGAAAGAAACCAGATACGAAAGCCTTCTTCTATATCCTTCCTTTTATGTGGCACATTCCGTTCAGCTCAGCTGCTCAGCCGTGTCTGACTCTGCGACCCCCTGGACTGCAGCACATCAGGCCTCCCTGTCCATCACCAACTCCCGGAGCTTGCTCAAACTCATGTCCATCAAGTCAATGATGCTATCCAACCACCTCATCCTCTGCTGTCCCCTTCGCCTCCCGCCTTCAAGCTTTCCCAGCATCAGGGACTTTTCCAGTGAGTCAGTTCTTCACATCAGGTGGCACTTTAGGAAAGGCCAAATGGGCTTCCCTGCTGGCTCAGCAGTAAAGACACTGCCTGCCAATGCAGAAGGTAGGGGCACCATTCTCATTGGAAAAGGTGGTTGGGTGGCATCACCGACTCGATGGACATGGGTTTGGGTGGACTCCGGCAGTTGGTGATGGACAGGGAGGCCTGGCGTGCTGCTGTCCATGGGGTCACAAAGAGTCAGACACGACTGAGAGACTGAGCTGAACTGTCCATTGCTTCCACCCAATTCCGAAGGCCATTCCTCCTGCTTGAGGGAGAGGAGAGCTTTCCCATCACGGGAACTTTTCCGAATTGACACAAAGGTTAAAGCAGCCATTTGGGTGGGAAACTGACTGCATTTCCGAATTATCTGATGCTGTCAGCAGGATGCTCTACACAGCCTTGCCCCTCACATGGCAAAGCGCTTTACAAGCACGAGCTCATAATTCAGCTGTGAGGTGGGTGGGAGGAAAGTTGTTATTTTCCCTGTCTTATGGCTCTCTAAAGACTGTGAGGGTGTAAAGGGGTGACGTGTATTCTATTTTTGAAGTCACAGAGTTGCTACAGTGCCGTTCTCCAGTGATGGAAGGAGCGGAGCTAGAACTGAAAACATTTCCATTCAACGCTCCTCTCCTCATTCTTTGGATTCGTGAGGATTCAAGTCACACAGAAGGCATTTTCTAGTCCCCAGAAGAAGGGTGAGTGAGCAGGCTGGCAGCTTCTGAAGACCTGGCCCCAGCATACCTCAAAAGCAAGGCAAGGGGGAAAATCACAAGCATGCTTGATGCCTTTGAAGAAAAATGTTTTTGAGAAAGAAGGCAAAAATAATGATTTCCCTGTGTTCACTGGGTCTAAAGCAGAGACATCAATAATCTAAGAAGGTTAAAGGGCACTGCATCATAGCCAGAGGCAGATGGGAAGACTTATATAAACTCAGGTAAGGGGCCTTCCTGGTGGCTCAGATGGTAGAACATTTGCCTGCAACGCGGGAAACAGGAGTTCGGTCCCTGGGTCAGGAAGATACCCTGGAGAAGGGAATGGAAATTCGCTCCAGAACTCTTGCCTGGAGAATCTCATGGACAGAAAAGCCTGGTGGGCTACAGTCCACGGGTTTCCAAAGACTCAGACACGACTGAATGACTTTCACTCGTTCACATGTATGCACACGTGTTGTGGGGGTGAGGGGAAGCCATTGAAACCTATCCTGCTTTACACTAATTTATCCTTATTTCAAAAGAAGTTTTTTTTCCCTCCCACAGACATGGATGCTACAAAGGAATTTTCCTCAAAAAGTACACTGTTCTTTAAGTCTTATCTTGCACTCGAGTTGCTATTGTAGCACAGCAAATTATCTCAGATTTTGTTCACAGTCTGCTGGGGCTAGGGAAGTGGTGGAGGTGGCTCATTTCTACCACTGGGGGTCTTCACGGTGGCAGCTCAAAGGCTGAGGCTGGAATCACCTGAAGAGATGATCTTAGAAGAAAGGAAAGGAAGTGAAGTCACTCAGTTGTGTCCAGTCTCTGCAACCCTGTGGACTGCAGCCCACCAGGTTCCTCCAGCCATGGGATTCTCCAGGCAAAAATACTGGAGGGGGTTGCCATTCCCTTCTCCAGGGCATCTTCCCAACCCAGGGATCAAACCCTGGTCTCCCGCACTGCCGGCAGACCCTTTCCCGTCCCAGCCACCAGGGAAACCCCAGTATTAGCACTCACATGTTTGGAAGCTGACGCTGGCTGTCACATCGCAGCAGGGGCTATTGGTTGAACAGCCTACACAAGGCCTCTTCAACTGCCCTGGGATTCCTCACACCATGGTGGGATTCCGAGAGTGTGAATATTTGGGAAGTGAGGTGGAAAGATGCTGAATTTTATGACCTTGCCTAGGAAACCATACTTCCACCATATTCCATCTTTTCCGGTGGTCATAGAGCCCCACTCAGGTTTAAGGAGAAAGAAAATCAATTCTACCTCTTGATAAAAGAGGATTTTCCTGGTGGTTCAGCTGGTAAAGAATTCACCTGCAATGCAGGAGACCTGGGTTTGATCCCTGGGTTGGAAAGATCCCCTTGGAGCAGGGAAATGGCTCCCCACTCCAGTATTCTGGCCTGGAGAACTCCATGGGGTCCAAGAGTCTGTCACAACTGAGCAACTTTCACTTTTTTTCTGATAAAGAACAGCAAGCTGGGCTTCCCGGATGGCACAGTGGATGAGAATCCACCTGCCGATGAAGGAGACGTGGATCTGATCCCCGGTCTGGGAAGAGCCACACGCTTCAGCACAACTAAGCCTGGGCCCCCAACCACTGAGGCCGCGTCCTAGAGCTCTAGCTAATTGAGCGGGTGTAGCTGCAACTGTCGAAGCCCACGCGTCTTAGAACCTGTGCTCTGCAACGCGAGAAGCCACCGCAACGAAGGGCAGCCCAACGCTCTGCAACTAGAGAAAGCCAGCAAAGATGATCCAGTGCAATCAAAATAATTAATTTAAAAAAGAAAAAAAAAATGCAAGTTTGTAGAAGAGCATATGGGATCAGAGAGTTTGCTAGAATCCACGGTCTCCACTTTGTCAACTTAACAGGGTGGCTGTCCCTGACATTCTACTGAGTATCTTGGAAACACAAGCGCTTAGAGATGATTGTGGGGCCATCAAAAGAGACAGAAGCATCATCCAATGCTCAGTACACACCAATCAGCCACAGGAGAAGGAAAAGTCACTTACTGTTTCTTTATCTACCCACAGGAAAGGCACAAGGCTGTTCAATCCCAAACTCACTAGAAAATTGAGCATGGAACCAGACATTATCTCAGAACATAGGCCCGACGTCTTTGTCCAGAGAAATTAAGATGAGACGTGCAGTTTGTTTACAAACCAGCATTTCCTTTCTTGCAAGCTGGCTTTGAAACAGGAAGAGTGATGATTTTTGATTTGTTATGTGTTAAATATTTTAATTACATTCTGAAGTAAGCAGCACTCTGGAAAAGACATAATCAAAGGCAAACTAATTAATTCTTGAAGGTAACATCCTAATATATGCATTTTTCATGGCAGAAATTAATTTTGCTCAAGACAACTGTCTTTTCCCTTGTAAATTAGGACATTTCTCCCCTAATTAGTTTAAATTGCCTGTAGGAGATGATCACCACTGAGTTATGGAATTTCCTTCAGCAGGTGATTCTGACTACCAAAGAGAAGAGTTTAAAAGACAAATAAGAATCTTGGCTTTTCTTCTTCCTCCGGGTCTTGGACCTAGAGATTGTCATGCTGAGTGAAGTACGTCAGACAGAGAAAGAGGAATACCGTAAATGTTTATGTTATATAACATAAATAAATATACTTATTACATATATAGTAAATAATTTTAAAAAATTTACTATATAGTCCATGGAATTCTCCAGGCCAGTATACTGGAGTGGGTAGCCTTTCCCTTCTCCGGGGGATCGTCCCAACCCAGGGATCAAACCCAGGTCTCCCGCATTGCAGGCGGATTCTTTACCAGCTGAGCCACCAGGGAAGCCCTTACTATATATAATATATATTATACATTTACATATGTATATATGGGAGGGGAGTTTGGGGGAGAATGAATACATGTGTATATATGGCTGAGTCCCAGTTGCTGTTCACTTGAAACTATCACAACATTGCTAATTGGCTACATTTCTATACAAAATAAAACTTTAATTTTTAATTTTTTAAATAAAATCCTGTCTAGACTTTTAAACCTATGTATACCTGTGGCTGATTCATGTTGATGTATAGAAAAAAAAAAAAAACACACAATATTGTAAAGTCATTATTCTCCAGTTAAAATAAATTCATTTTAAAAAACAATAAAATACAGAGCAGAGTCTTGGGCTTTGGCTTGTTTCTGTTCAGCAGGGTTGAGAATAAAATATAAAACCACCTAGGACTAAACCATCAACTATGTTCTACTCTGTCAGCCATATCCAACAATTTGCAACCCCATGAACGGTAACCTGGCAGGCTCCTGTGTCCATGGAGATTCTCCAGGCAAGAATACTGGAGTGGGTAGCCTTTCCCTTCCCGAGGGGATCTTCCCGATCCAGGGATCGAACCCAGGTCTCCCGCATTTCAGGCAGATTCTTTACTGTCTGAGCCAGCAGGAAAGCCCTTGTTCTAGGTGATTATATGGTGATAAAGTGACCAACATCCCTGCTTCATGGAACACACATTTCAGTAGAATTTCATGGATTCTACTCCAAGTTATGTATAGAAACAGATCAAGTGCACAAATATTATTTTAAACCAATTGGCCATGACTTGTTTTCAAGTTGTTTGGCAGAATTCTCTTTCAAGTTGGTTTCCATCTAAAAACCCTGAGACTGGAGTTTGATCCAGTTTTTTTTTTTTTTTTTA
>SJYG01001536.1:0-2500 GCA_006410535.1 Litocranius walleri
TGCTACTCTCACAAAGTATCCCCTCAAAATCTCGATCCCAGTCCTCCGAGGCATGCACTGCTGGTTCCACATCTGGACTAGGAAGGGATCCTGGCTGGCTCTGAACTCAGCTCGCCACTGGCCGCGCAGGGTCACGGTCTCCAGAGAACACCTGATGGGTTCTTAGGTTAAGTCACCGATGGAAATTCGGTCCGTCCTAGGGCCCCTTTAGCTCAGAAACTAGACTGAATTGAGATATCCTTTTTCTCTCTGTGACTAGTGGAGCTCAAATGTGGAATTAGCACTCAGCACAGCAATTTTTTTCTTTTAATTGGTGAATTTTGTCTTTAATCAAGTCGTATCCTAAATAAAAAACATATGGGAAAACAGAATCAAACAGAGCTGGGCATGGAGGCTCTAATTTAAAATGACCTATGAATTCTATATGTAATGATTTTTCTCCTCGTTGATTATAATTATCATCACATAAGTCTGGTGTTTTCACACTGGGGCCTGGTGTCCTCCAGTCTGCAGAGAAGTAGGTAGACAACTACGCTGGGCGAAATGGAGCGCGAAAGGATGCGAACGCCACAATACGGGGGAATTCCTTCACTAGAGTAAGAACCACGCCAAGCTTCACCTTTCACTTTGCCATTGAGCATTTCTTTAAAACGCTTCTTTAAGAAAACACGTAGGTTTTCCTAGTCAAGCCCTTCAGAAGCACTCGCTGGCGCTCGTTCTCCAGCTTGCTGGTTACTCGGGACCACCCGTCACTGATTAACGCAGAGACCTGCTATCTAGGGGGCCTGTGTGGAGGGCGGGGGAAGGAGGGTCTGAACACGGAGGACACTGGGCGAGGCTGGGAGGCGCACAGCGCCCATGTCGGGCCACAGGGCAGGGCGCTGAGCGTCCCTGAGGACGCAGCCACCGGGCAGTGCAGGGAGAAGCGTGCCGAGCAGAGCGAGCGTGTGCAGATGGCAGCAGGAGGGCGGCTCTGGGCCCCACGTTCTGCCCGGGTCGCCGCACAGCCCTGCACACGCTGCCCTGGAGCAGCGACAAGCGTAGCCCGGGCCCAAGGGCACTGCTATGGCTGTGTTCACAACACAGGAACCCCGTGGGCAGCAGGCCTAATGGGCAGCCAACACACCCAGCCTTCTCTTTCCTTGCCAGAGATGTAAAGGGCGGCAAACACCTCCTGTCCTCATCAAAGTCACACCTCCAGACACTGAAATCAGGAAACTGGAATCTTAGTGGTGTTCACCCAGGAAAGCTAAATTTGACAAACAATGCCAGAAGCACGCCAAGACCATAGAAAGGCCTGTTTCTCAAGAAGAATCACTGTAGGAGGTGAAGGACTCAATAAATGCCCAATGGAAAAGTTGAGAGTGTTCCATTTCTAACATTTGATAGTCATTAACTGGCAGGCCACAGCTCCGCTCTTCTCAAACAGAACAATAAGGCACAAAAGTGGGGGCTTCTCTGCACGCACTCTCTCACTCCAGGCTCCTTCTGGAAGCCCCAGCTCTGCCCACTTCCACCAGGCTCACATCATGGCAGGGACCACAACCTTTTGGCAGCTAGAGGTGACCCCCTAGTCCACCAGGAGTCAGCTCTGTTCTGGATGTCAAGGCTCTGAAGGGCACCTTTTGTCAGCAAGTGGCTTTAGGACACAATGTTTTTCACAGAATTGCTTTCTCCAGCTTTACTAAGATGAATGAGAAGACTTGCATGGCTTCCAAAGAGACCCAGAAATGCGATGACATCTGGTTTGCATTGAGGTTCAAAATTATGAATCTGTGCCAAGCACTGAAGCACAGACATGTTCACATTCTGCATCAAGGCTGCAATGGACCCTCCCAGGGACAGAGCCCCATGGGGAAGCCTTGCAGTCCCACCGGTGGTTTTCAGCCCATACTTTGAGAACCACTAGGCTGGGACCCCTCATCCGGGGATTACTGGCTCAGAGTCCCACACATTCAGAATCAGAATGAAAGCCAATTCTGGCCATGAAGTTGTAGGGCTTTTTTTTTTTTTGCATGAATTAATAGTTATTTAATAAAAAAATATTTCTCAACTGAGATCTTTTGAGGTCTACAATACTGATCTACATAAGAAAGGGGGACTCTGGATACCAAAGAGAAATAAGATTAATGGGGAGAAAAAAGAGAAGACAGGCAGAATGTGGGGTGGGGGTAAGATAAATAGTTTAAATATTGTAATTGCTACAATAACATTGGCAAAATTCCATAAAATAATCTGCCCGGTTTAAAAATGGAGACATGCCATTTAGTACCTTTACTGGGTAACTGCTGCTGGGCTGTACTGTCACTGCTATGATCACATGCTTGCGTTTCTTACATGCAAACACTGCTGCCGAAAGCAGCTTTAGCCTAATAATCTTCCTTTATTTACATCCTCCAGATTTATGACTTGAACACTGCAATCCAGGGTCTCTGAAGAGTCGGTCTTTCTCTCTCACACACACCACTATAGGAGATTCAACTAAAACTATGGATTCCAA
>SJYG01001536.1:7500-50026 GCA_006410535.1 Litocranius walleri
TTTGTTATAAAGATTCCTGAAAATTTTTTTTTTAATGCAGAATATTTCCACGTATGGATTAAGCCTTGGTTTACTTAAAAACGTCCCCATTGTGTGTGGGGGCATCTGGGTTACCTATCTTTATTTCTGTAATCTTGGTTTATCACAGAGATAGAGCATTTGTGCCTCCTCCCCACCACCCCTCTGCCCATCTGTGGCTGTGTGAGGAAGCCCACACAGAACTATTTAAGCGCTGCATTTTAATCAAGGGCTCTGTACTCTGGGAAACACCCTCCGAGTGGAAAGGCTCTGATTCCACTGCTGGCTGATACTGCTCCTGTCCAACAAGGGTTCTCATCTTCTATTAATGGACTATTCTTCAAAAGTGGCCCTACCAGAATGAAGAGCAGAGTGCCTAGGAGGAAATAAGCTTTCATTTGTCTTGCAAATTAAACTCTATTAACCCCACAGGCTGCTCCTTGAACATGCTTCTAATATTAGTTACGCTGCATACATTATGTAGATTTCATGTTTTCAGCATTATATTAGATGCAAAATGTTTTAAAATTCTAGAATGTTTCTAAAACCAACCAAAAGAATTCTAATGTTCTAACATGGAGGGAGTTTGGAGAAAGAACATGTGAGTTTAATTCTAAGGCTGATGCTCAATTATACAGATTATAATGGTCAACTAAATATCAAAAAAATCAAAGAAAATAGCCCAGGGAGTCACTCTATCTACTTAATTTTTTCCACAAAAGATTGATGAGGCACATAGAGGACACTATGTTAGTTTGAAATTTCTAGTTTTGTTCTTGTGAAATATGACCTAAAAGAGAGTCTGAAATCCAGACTTTACCACTTTCTCTTGAAGAAATTACATCATTGCTACCTTCTTACACAGTTATCTATTTTTCAAGTGATGAACTGATGAAGAGCTGTGGAAAACTCATAAAACTGGAACTTTTCCATACAATTGTGAGAATAGTTTATCAGCCTACAAAAGCCCTGCTGAGACTCTGACTGGGGCTGAATTAAATCCACTGCCCAGTATGGGGAGAACTGGACATCCTAACCACACCGGGTTTTCTGATCCAAGAACACAGGAAGTCTTTCCAATCACTAAGAAATCATTTCTTTCTTTCTTTAGGGTTTTATAGTGTTCAGCATACATATCCTGAAAATGTGAACAGAAATCTATTTCATGGTGGTTTTTTTTGTCTTATTGTAAATGAAACTAATTTTAAGATTTGCGATATTCATTGTTAGTATATGGAAATACAGTTGGTTGTAGATAATCATGTCTTCTGTAGAGACAGTTTTATTTCTTCCTTTTCCAAAATGTATGTGTGATTTTCCTCGCTGTATTGGACTGGCCAGAGCCTACAGCTGAATAGGTGGCCTCCTAGCCTGGACTCTGATTTTGGAGGGAAAGCAGTCAAATCTTCATCATTAGGTAGGCTGCAGGTATAGGGTCCATTTAAAAAAAAAAAACAGGTTAAGAAATTTCTTTATATACATCTATTGGGATGATCATAGCTCATTTTCCTTCTCTTTCCTGCTGACATGATGAACTGACTGATTTTAAATACTGAGCAGCTCAACTTCATAGGATAAACAACCTGCTCACGTGGCACTGTCATCTTTGCACACTGTAGGTTCAATCTGCGAAGATTCCTGAGGACTTTCACATCTGTGTCATTGAGGGATTTTTTAAATGACTTCATCTGGTTGTTGTGCCAAGTAATGCTGGCACCAAAAAGTGACCTGGAAAGTCCTCTTTCCTTGTGTACTTCTTGGAGAATTGATATAATTTCTCCTATAAATGGTTGGTAGAATTCATCAGTGAAGCTGTCTGGGCTTGAATTTTCCTTTACGGGAAAATTTCTACTTTGTCAATCAGTATAATAGATGTAAGACTATTTAGGCTATTTCTTGAGTGAGCTTTTGTATTTGTGCCTTTCGAAAAAGCAGTCTTTATCTCAGGAATGAAATGTCTACTGTTCATGCCACATACTTATCTTCTCAAGCTGGGAGGATCTGTCACTGCCCTTCTCTTCCATTAACATTGTTAATTTGTGCCTTTTCCCCTTGATCTGACTAGGGATATGTCGGTTCTATGGATGTGTCTAAAAGATTCACGGGTATTCTCCACTGCTATTCTGTCTCCAGTCTCACCATCTCTGCTCTTGTCTCTATTACTCCTTCTTCCCCTCGGTTTTTGCCTTCACTTCCACTTGCTCTTATTTTCCTGGTTTCTTAGACAAGTTTAGATCATTGTTTTGAGGTCTTTTCCCCCTAATTCAAACATTTAATGCTATAAATTTCCCTCAAAGAACAATATCAGCTACACCCTCGGGCTTTTTATGACTTCTCTGTACAGTGAGATAATTGCAAATAATTTGGATTTTCACCTATCTTTATTACTAACAATTTAATTCCATTGTGGTGAGAGAAGATTTTACACAATATAAATCACTTTAAAATTTACTCAGAATCGCGTTATGGCTCAGAACATGGCCTATACTAGAAATGGTCCGTGTGATGTCTATCCTCACTCCTGGTAATATTCTTTAGTATTCATCTAATATTACCACAGTCACTTCAGATTTCTTTCTATTAGTGTTCTTATGGTATATATCTCTCCCCTTCCTTGTACCTTTAGCTCTGTCTTCCTATTAAGCAGATTTCCTCCAGAGAGCACACACTTGGGCCTTGGTGCTTCTCCCCAGCTCTCTCATCTGCCTCGTGGCTGGCGCGCGGCACTGCCCCTAACGTGGCCGCTGGTGTGGCTGGGTTAGCATCTGCCTCGTGGCTGGCGCGCGGCACTGCCCCTAACGTGGCCGCTGGTGTGGCTGGGTTAGCATCTGCCTCGTGGCTGGCGCGCGGCACTGCCCCTAACGTGGCCGCTGGTGTGGCTGGGTTAGCATCTGCCTCGTGGCTGGCGCGCGGCACTGCCCCTAACGTGGCCGCTGGTGTGGCTGGGTTAGCATCTGCCTCGTGGCTGGCGCGCGGCACTGCCCCTAACGTGGCCGCTGGTGTGGCTGGGTTAGCATCTGCCTCGTGGCTGGCGCGCGGCACTGCCCCTAACGTGGCCGCTGGTGTGGCTGGGTTAGCATCTGCCTCGTGGCTGGCGCGCGGCACTGCCCCTAACGTGGCCGCTGGTGTGGCTGGGTTAGCATCTGCCTCGTGGCTGGCGCGCGGCACTGCCCCTAACGTGGCCGCTGGTGTGGCTGGGTTAGCATCTGCCTCGTGGCTGGCGCGCGGCACTGCCCCTAACGTGGCCGCTGGTGTGGCTGGGTTAGCATCTGCCTCGTGGCTGGCGCGCGGCACTGCCCCTAACGTGGCCGCTGGTGTGGCT
This sequence comes from Litocranius walleri, assembly GCA_006410535.1. Taxonomy (NCBI): domain Eukaryota; kingdom Metazoa; phylum Chordata; class Mammalia; order Artiodactyla; family Bovidae; genus Litocranius; species Litocranius walleri. The sequence goes on from SJYG01001536.1 coordinate 10,841, forward strand.
GGGTTAGCATCTGCCTCGTGGCTGGCGCGCGGCACTGCCCCTAACGTGGCCGCTGGTGTGGCTGGGTTAGCATCTGCCTCGTGGCTGGCGCGCGGCACTGCCCCTAACGTGGCCGCTGGTGTGGCTGGGTTAGCATCTGCCTCGTGGCTGGCGCGCGGCACTGCCCCTAACGTGGCCGCTGGTGTGGCTGGGTTAGCATCTGCCTCGTGGCTGGCGCGCGGCACTGCCCCTAACGTGGCCGCTGGTGTGGCTGGGTTAGCATCTGCCTCGTGGCTGGCGCGCGGCACTGCCCCTAACGTGGCCGCTGGTTTGGCTGGGTTAGCTGCGCCCCCTCGCCAGCTCTTTGGTGCGTGCTAGCTCCCTGTGGTCTGTTCCTGTCTTCTCTCAGATGCTTGATTTTGGACAGACAGTCATAATATGGTCAGAGATGATTCCTGTCCCACAGAAAGCTTGATTTGGGGCCTATTTATAAGCATCTTTATTGAGATCCAAGAGATCTGCTGGAGGTGGCAGCACAAGGCTCACAGAGACCTTGCCGCAGTCAGGAGCGCACGCGTGAGAGCACATCCTCAGAGGCGCCTCTCCAACACCCAGCTCTGGCTGTTCTACACAACTGCTGTCAATATGTGCTCGTAAGTAAGCAAAAGGTAAAAACACTACACATCTGGGAGAGCCCTCCGAGTCAAGGAGAGTGGCCGTGACTCAGGCTGCCTCTTTAATAAGGCTGCAGTGCCAAATACCCTGAGAGGTGGGTATTACTCCAACAGGAGAATTAGGGATAAAACCAAAGGCTCAGAGAGGCCATAAAGCATGTCCAGTAAGTACAATGTTTGTTCTAGAGTAGCACAAAGTATTCTCTTAAAGTTATTAATTCTTAGTCAAATATTTCTTAAAAGAAAACAAGAAGTAGTTGATTTTATTCAGCAACATTATCATCCTGGGAAACATTCCAGTGAATCATACTGTCAATGGTTTCCACAGTAGTAAGCATTTATGAAAAGAAACATTCTTAAGCCCTTCCTTCTTTCATCAATTAAGCCTGGATGGGCTGACTCGAGCACCTACCCAGGTTATGTCTTAATCTACCTCACAGGATAGCTAAAGGAAAAGACAGGCAAAGTCACGATTATTGACTGTTCAAAGACTACTACAGCAAAAAATTGAAAATATTCCTATTCACATACACTGATCCATGAAAGGTGGGGAAGAATTATTTGCTTCAGGTGCTTATTTGGCTTTTAAATTCATCCAGTAATGTCCAAACACAAATATCTAGGTTAAATTAGTAACAAGTGATCTTTGGTGTCAAGGATGGAAATGGGCCTTTGTGTTAATTCTTACACTGTGACTTATTTAATCTACAGGTCTAGAGAGACACTGAGTTGATGTAAATTGCTTTCTTTTCAACTACAGCAATCAACAAATGCACATTTGTCTGACGTAGATAACCTTTAACCTGCTAGAAGATTTGAAGAATGCCCTTCAACTTAAAGCATTTTTCCTCTACCGTTCTTAACATGATGACAGGTTTAGGACATGACTAAACAATTCAAACAAACAAATATATAGAGCACCCTATTTTGAGTGAGTTGATGTGCTAGAGAAAACTGGAGGAAGCGGAAGATAGCACAGGAAGGTGTGATAAGATATAGAACGTTTACTTTGGTTGAAACCTGACTTAACTTAATTGAAAAATGTAGAGCCATATATTAACTATAAAGCCCACTCTTAAGTACACAGGGAGCATTCAGAAACCACAACAGAACACATGCTGAAAGGCAAAATGCATCTGAGCAAGTGTTAATGAAATCACACACGACGGGCTGTCTGATCAGGAGAATTAGACTAGAAATAATACAAAGATAACCAGAAAAAAATCCATATATTTAGAAACTACACATGGGTCAAAAAGGAAACAAGGAAATCTTTAAAATTTTGTAAGCAAAAAACAGTGCAATATATAAAAACTTGCAGGATGCAGCTAAAGCAGTGTTTAGCAGGAAATTTATAGCTTTAAAGGACTGTATATGAGAAGAAAAAGATGAACAATCAAAGCTGTAATCGTCTAAGTAGCTACAAAAAAGTAACAAATTTGATGTTAGGGGGCTTAAAAGGTGGAGATAATTTTTGAAAGAGTAAAATCAATAAAGCAGAAGCAGAGAAAAATAAAAACAGTGAAAATTCAAAGGAAAAGTTGCCTTTATTTTAAAATATTAGTAAAATGGATAAGCCTCTTCCTGGATCCGTCTCCATCCAATCCCCTTGGTGAGAGAGAGGGAGGGGAAGGGGCATAGAGGCAGAGAGTGGATCACTACCCTTATTCTCAGATGTTACAGACATTGAAAAGAAAATAAGAATATTATGAACAGTTTTTGCAAATAAATACTTTAACTGAAATGGGGTGATTCGGTGAACAATCTAAATTACAAGAACTGATTCAAGAAGAAAAGGAAAACATAAATAAATAGCTCTAATTGAAGAATCTGACTCTGCAATTAGAAACCTTCCCCTAAGTAAATTTCAAGCTCAGAGGAATGAAAGGCAAATTCATTCAAATAAGAGAACCATACAAATGGAAATCAGATGCAGTCTCTCAAAGAACAGAAAAAATAAAACAGTTCCCATCATGTTCCTGCCATACTCCTGACATCCACTCCTGGAAAAACGCATTGAAAAAAGAAATTACAGGTCAACAGCTTTCATAACTGTGACACAGAAATCCCAACAAAAATTAACAAATCAGCGTCCACACATACAAAGATAATAAATCACAACTAAGTGGGCTTCTCTGGTGGCTCAGTGGTAAAAAATCTGCCTGCAATGCAGGGGATGTGGGTTCGATCCTTGGGTCAGTAAGATCACCTGAACTAGAAAATGGCAATCCACTCCAGTAATCCTGCCTGGGAAATCCCACTGTCAGAGGAGCCTAGTGGGCGACAGTCCATGGGGTCACAAGAGAGTCAGGTATGACTTAGCAATTAAAGAACAACAAAGTTGCTTTGTTATAGAAGTGAAAAAAATAATTTAGCACTTAAATGTAACTCAGTATAGTAGCCAAGGAAAAACAGAAGTCAGTGCAGAAGAAAGATCTGATGAATTCATCAACATAGACTCACAAAAATGCTCTCAGCAAATCAGAGACAGAAACTTCCTTATTCTGATAAAGGTTACCTTCTATAAAAATCTCAAGAGTTTAAACCCAAATGGTGAGACACTGAGTGATTCCCCCCCCCGAAGTCATAAACAAGACAAAGATGTCTATACTCAACCTTATTCAACACTGTACACACATGAAATCATTGTGTATATACACAATTCAAAAGAAAATACAAAAATAGAATAAGTACAACTGGAGATTGTTAAGGAAAATAACAATACCATTTATGACAGCAATGGAGAAGAGCATGGCAACCCACTCCAGTATTCTTGCCTGGAGATTCCCCTGGATAGAGGAGCGTGGCAGGCTGTAGTCCATGGTGCTGCAAAGAGCCGGACACAACCGAAGCGATTTAGCATATACAATACATTAGAATGCACTTTAGACAATGCACAAGGCTTTTACGTAAAGATTTCATTGGCAGAAATTGAAATGAGGCAAATATCACATTACTTAACTGTAAGATATTACTGTTGTTGAATTACCCTCTAATGACCTGTGGAATCAATGTAATCCCAATCAAATTTCCAAGAGGCTTTTCAGGGGAGTTTTATTTTAATTACTAACAAGTCTGTATGGAAATTCACAGAACCTAGGATAGCCATAACAATAATAATAATAAAAGAACAAACTTCAAGAACTCACAATATCTCATTTTAAACTTGTAGAGTGATGCGTCAAGAATCATGATAGTATACTATTGGTGCAGGAATACAAGATCAAGCAAACAGAACAGAGAATCCAGATTAAACACACAGACACAGCATCTACTGATTTTTGACAAAAGCAATCTAATGGGGAAAAGAAAGTTGGTAGAACCACTGGCTAAACGTATGTAGAAAAAAGAAGAGAAACTTGACTCTCTATATCATCACATCATGTTCAGAAGTAAATTCTACATGAGTTAAAGGCCAACGCATAAAAGGTGGTATAAAAATTCTGGGGAAAAAAACCATCTTAGAACAGGCAAGATTTTATAAATGGGCAGAAAGACTAAGAATAATCACCAGACTTATGAAAAGCTGCTCAATATCATTATTCACTAAAAATTAAAATCAAAGGATAGTTCTCCATAGCAATAAAATACCTAAAACTAAAAAACACCAACAACACCAAATACTGACACAAAGAGAATTCTCGCATCTTGAAGGCATAAGTTCTTTGGAAAATGACTGGCAATATCTACTAAAGCCGAACAGTAATCCACCGGAACAGTAATTTCATTCCTGCAGAAGACCAGTAATCCACCGGAACAGTAATTTCATTCCTGCAGAAGACCAGTAAGGGCATAATTTAACATAACACTACAAATCAACTGGTTATAATCAACATTTATAGACTACTTCATCCAACAACAGCAGAATACACATTCTTTCCAAACTCCCATCTAAGATTCAACAAGACAGATCACATTCTGAGCCATAAGACATACCTTAACAAATTTAAAATAGAAATCATATACTGTCAGTTCTCAGATTATAAGGGAATTAAACTAGAAATCAATACCAGAAAGAAAGCTGAACATCCCACCCAACATATTTACAGAATAAACACACTGCTAATACATGGGTCAAAGATGAAACTTCAAGATAAAGTTTAAACTACTCTGAACTAAATGAGAACAGAAACACAACTTACTGAAATTTGTTGGATGTAGTGAAAGTAGTGCATAGAGGGAAATTTGTAACAATGAATGCATATATTAAAAAACAAGCTAGATCTAAAACCAATAATCTAAGTTTACACCTTAGGAAACTGAAGAAAAACAGCAAATCAAAACCAAAGTAAATGGAAGAATAATTAGAGTATAAATCAATAAAGAAAAATGAACAAAATCAAAAGCTGGTTCTTGGTAAAGATCAATAAAATCAACAGGCCTCTGCCAAGCTAAGAATTAAAGATAGAAGACACAAATTACTTATTTCAGAAATGAAATATGGGACATCACTATAGATCCTATAGATATTAAAATGAAAAAGGAATATTATGAACCCTGTGTCCATTATTTGATAATGTAGATAATGGACTGATTCTTTGAAAGACACAATCTGCCAAAATTCACATTAGACTAAAGAGACAATATGAATAGGCCTATATCTAGTAATGAAATTTAATCAATAATTTTCCAAACCAGAAAGCGCCAGGTGCAGCCAGATTCACTGGTGAATTCTACCAAGCATTTAAGGGAGAAATTATTCCAAAACTACAATCTGTTTCAGAGGATAAAGGAAAAGAGAATACTTCCTAATTCATTCTATGAAACCAGCATTATCCAAATACCAAAACCAGACAAAGACATTACAAAAGAAGAAAACTACAGACCATAGATTGCTATTGTCCGTGAACATAGATGTAAAGATTCACAGCAAAGTATTTATTAGTAAATAAAAATAATAATGTATAAAAATATTTATATGCCACAACCAAGTGGGATTTAAACCAGGTATTCAAGGCTGGTGTCAAAATTTCAAAATTAATGTAATCCATTAAATCAACATGCTGAGAGAGACAAAAATCACACGGTCATAAGTGATACGGAAAAAGCATGAGAAAATCCAACACAAATTCACGACAAAATCGCTCAGAAAAGCAAGAATAGACAAGAACGTCCTTCAGTTTGATAAAGAATAAAAATATCTACAGCTAATATCACACATAATGTGTGATATTGAAACTTGAAACTTTCCCACTAAGATCAGGAATAAGCCATGAATGTCCTCTCTGGCAGTTCCTTTTCAACACTGAACAGGAAGTACTAGATAATGCACCAAGAAAAGAGGAGGAAAAGGCTGAACACTGAAGAACTGATGTCTTTGAACTATGGTACTGGAGAAGGTTCTTGAGAGTCCATTGGACAGCAAGGAGATCAAACCAGTCAATCCTAAAGGAAATCAACCCTGAATATTCACTGGAAGGACTGATGCTGAGGCTGAAGTTCCAATCCTACGGCCACCTAACGTGAAGAGCTGATTCACTGGAAAAGACCCTGATGCTAGGAAAGATTGAAAGCAGGAGGAGAAGGGGACAGCAGAGGACGAGATGGTTCAATGGCATCACCGACTCACTGGACATGAGTTTGAGCGAACTCTGGGAGGTGGTAAAGGACAGGGAAGCCTGGCATGCTACAGTACATGGGGTTGCAAAGAGTTAGACACAACTGAATGACTGAACAACAACAATCAAGACAGTATAGTACTGGTGGAAAAATAGACAGATGGATTAACAGAACAGAACACAGCTCCCAGAAACAGACCAACATAAGTGCATCAATCAAGCTTTAACAAAGGAACAAAGGCAATACAATGGAGAAAAATCTTTTCAACAGATGATACTCAAAAAAACACTTGCCAAAAAAAAAAAAAAAATCAATCCAGACACAGACCTTATGCCCTTTTCAAAAATTAACCCCAAATGGATATAATTTGTCTGACGTAGATAACCTTTAACCTGCTAGAAGATTTGAAGAATGCCCTTCAACTTAAAGCATTTTTCCTCTACCGTTCTTAACATGATGACAGGTTTAGGACATGACTAAACAATTCAAACAAACAAATATATAGAGCACCCTATTTTGAGTGAGTTGATGTGCTAGAGAAAACTGGAGGAAGCGGAAGATAGCACAGGAAGGTGTGATAAGATATAGAACGTTTACTTTGGTTGAAACCTGACTTAACTTAATTGAAAAATGTAGAGCCATATATTAACTATAAAGCCCACTCTTAAGTACACAGGGAGCATTCAGAAACCACAACAGAACACATGCTGAAAGGCAAAATGCATCTGAGCAAGTGTTAATGAAATCACACACGACGGGCTGTCTGATCAGGAGAATTAGACTAGAAATAATACAAAGATAACCAGAAAAAAATCCATATATTTAGAAACTACACATGGGTCAAAAAGGAAACAAGGAAATCTTTAAAATTTTGTAAGCAAAAAACAGTGCAATATATAAAAACTTGCAGGATGCAGCTAAAGCAGTGTTTAGCAGGAAATTTATAGCTTTAAAGGNCAGAAAAAAATCCATATATTTAGAAACTACACATGGGTCAAAAAGGAAACAAGGAAATCTTTAAAATTTTGTAAGCAAAAAACAGTGCAATATATAAAAACTTGCAGGATGCAGCTAAAGCAGTGTTTAGCAGGAAATTTATAGCTTTAAAGGACTGTATATGAGAAGAAAAAGATGAACAATCAAAGCTGTAATCGTCTAAGTAGCTACAAAAAAGTAACAAATTTGATGTTAGGGGGCTTAAAAGGTGGAGATAATTTTTGAAAGAGTAAAATCAATAAAGCAGAAGCAGAGAAAAATAAAAACAGTGAAAATTCAAAGGAAAAGTTGCCTTTATTTTAAAATATTAGTAAAATGGATAAGCCTCTTCCTGGATCCGTCCCCATCCAATCCCCTTGGTGAGAGAGAGGGAGGGGAAGGGGCATAGAGGCAGAGAGTGGATCACTACCCTTATTCTCAGATGTTACAGACATTGAAAAGAAAATAAGAATATTATGAACAGTTTTTGCAAATAAATACTTTAACTGAAATGGGGTGATTCGGTGAACAATCTAAATTACAAGAACTGATTCAAGAAGAAAAGGAAAACATAAATAAATAGCTCTAATTGAAGAATCTGACTCTGCAATTNCAGATGTTACAGACATTGAAAAGAAAATAAGAATATTATGAACAGTTTTTGCAAATAAATACTTTAACTGAAATGGGGTGATTCGGTGAACAATCTAAATTACAAGAACTGATTCAAGAAGAAAAGGAAAACATAAATAAATAGCTCTAATTGAAGAATCTGACTCTGCAATTAGAAACCTTCCCCTAAGTAAATTTCAAGCTCAGAGGAATGAAAGGCAAATTCATTCAAATAAGAGAACCATACAAATGGAAATCAGATGCAGTCTCTCAAAGAACAGAAAAAATAAAACAGTTCCCATCATGTTCCTGCCATACTCCTGACATCCACTCCTGGAAAAACGCATTGAAAAAAGAAATTACAGGTCAACAGCTTTCATAACTGTGACACAGAAATCCCAACAAAAATTAACAAATCAGCGTCCACACATACAAAGATAATAAATCACAACTAAGTGGGCTTCTCTGGTGGCTCAGTGGTAAAAAATCTGCCTGCAATGCAGGGGATGTGGGTTCGATCCTTGGGTCAGTAAGATCACCTGAACTAGAAAATGGCAATCCACTCCAGTAATCCTGCCTGGGAAATCCCACTGTCAGAGGAGCCTAGTGGGCGACAGTCCATGGGGTCACAAGAGAGTCAGGTATGACTTAGCAATTAAAGAACAACAAAGTTGCTTTGTTATAGAAGTGAAAAAAATAATTTAGCACTTAAATGTAACTCAGTATAGTAGCCAAGGAAAAACAGAAGTCAGTGCAGAAGAAAGATCTGATGAATTCATCAACATAGACTCACAAAAATGCTCTCAGCAAATCAGAGACAGAAACTTCCTTATTCTGATAAAGGTTACCTTCTATAAAAATCTCAAGAGTTTAAACCCAAATGGTGAGACACTGAGTGATTCCCCCCCCCGAAGTCATAAACAAGACAAAGATGTCTATACTCAACCTTATTCAACACTGTACACACATGAAATCATTGTGTATATACACAATTCAAAAGAAAATACAAAAATAGAATAAGTACAACTGGAGATTGTTAAGGAAAATAACAATACCATTTATGACAGCAATGGAGAAGAGCATGGCAACCCACTCCAGTATTCTTGCCTGGAGATTCCCCTGGATAGAGGAGCGTGGCAGGCTGTAGTCCATGGTGCTGCAAAGAGCCGGACACAACCGAAGCGATTTAGCATATACAATACATTAGAATGCACTTTAGACAATGCACAAGGCTTTTACATAAAGATTTCATTGGCAGAAATTGAAATGAGGCAAATATCACATTACTTAACTGTAAGATATTACTGTTGTTGAATTACCCTCTAATGACCTGTGGAATCAATGTAATCCCAATCAAATTTCCAAGAGGCTTTTCAGGGGAGTTTTATTTTAATTACTAACAAGTCTGTATGGAAATTCACAGAACCTAGGATAGCCATAACAATAATAATAATAAAAGAACAAACTTCAAGAACTCACAATATCTCATTTTAAACTTGTAGAGTGATGTGTCAAGAATCATGATAGTATACTATTGGTGCAGGAATACAAGATCAAGCAAACAGAACAGAGAATCCAGATTAAACACACACAGCATCTACTGATTTTTGACAAAAGCAATCTAATGGGGAAAAGAAAGTTGGTAGAACCACTGGCTAAACGTATATAGAAAAAAGAAGAGAAACTTGACTCTCTATATCATCACATCATGTTCAGAAGTAAATTCTACATGAGTTAAAGGCCAACGCATAAAAGGTGGTATAAAAATTCTGGGGAAAAAAACCATCTTAGAACAGGCAAGATTTTATAAATGGGCAGAAAGACTAAGAATAATCACCAGACTTATGAAAAGCTGCTCAATATCATTATTCACTAAAAATTAAAATCAAAGGATAGTTCTCCATAGCAATAAAATACCTAAAACTAAAAACGACCAACACCACCAAATACTGACACAAAGAGAATCCTCGCATCTTGAAGGCATAAGTTCTTTGGAAAATGACTGGCAATGTCTACTAAAGCCGAACAGTGATCCACCGGGACAGTGATTCCATTCCTGCAGAAGAGCAGTAAGGGTGCAATGTGACATGACCCAACAAGTCAACGGGTCATAACCTACATCTATAGACTACTTCATCCAACAACAGCAGGACACACATTCTTTCCAAACTCCCATCTAAGATTCAACAAGACAGATCACATTCTGAGCCATAAGACATACCTTAACAAATTTAAAATAGAAATCATATACTGTCAGTTCTCAGATTATAAGGGAATTAAACTAGAAATCAATACCAGAAAGAAAGCTGAACATCCCACCCAACGTATTTACAGAATAAACACACTGCTAATACATGGGTCAAAGATGAAACTTCAAGATAAAGTTTAAACTACTCTGAACTAAATGAGAACAGAAACGCAACTTACTGAAATTTGTTGGATGTAGTGAAAGTAGTGCATAGAGGGAAATTTGTAACAATGAATGCATATATTAAAAAACAAGCTACATCTAAAACCAATAATCTAAGTTTACACCTTAGGAAACTGAAGAAAAACAGCAAATCAAAACCAAAGTAAATGGAAGAATAATTAGAGCATAAATCAATAAAGAAAAATGAACAAAATCAAAAGCTGGTTCTTGGTAAAGATCAATAAAATCAACAGGCCTCTGCCAAGCTAAGAATTATTACTTATTTCAGCAATGAAATATGGGACATCACTATAGATCCTATGGATATTAAAATGAAAAAGGAATATTATGAACCCTGTGTCCATTATTTGATAATGTAGAGAATGGACTGATTCTTTGAAAGACACAATCTGCCAAAATTCACATTAGAATAAAGAGACAATATGAATAGGCCTATATCTAGTAATGAAATTTAATCAATAAATAATTTTCCAAACCAGAAAGCGCCAGGTGCAGCCAGATTCACTGGTGAATTCTACCAAGCATTTAAGGGAGAAATTATTCCAAAACTACAATCTGTTTCAGAGGATAAAGGAAAAGAGAATACTTCCTAATTCATTCTATGAAACCAGCATTATCCAAATACCAAAACCAGACAAAGACATTACAAAGGGAGAAAACTACAGACCATAGATTGCTATTGTCCGTGAACATAGATGTAAAGATTCACAGCAAAGTATTTATTAGTAAATAAAAATAATAACGTATAAAAATATTTATATGCCACAACCAAGTGGGATTTAAACCAGGCATTCAAGGCTGGTGTCAGAATTTCAAAATTAATGTAATCCATTAAATCAACACGCTGAGAGAGACAAGAATCACACGGTCGTAAGTGACATGGAAAAAGCACGAGGAAGTCCAGCACAGATTCACGGCAAAACCGCTCAGAAAAGCAATAGACAAGAACGTCCTTCAGTTTGATAAAGAATAAAAATATCTACAGCTGATATCACACATAATGTGTGATACTGAAACTTGAAACTGTCCCACTAAGATCAGGAATAAGGCATGAATGTCCTCTCTGGCAGTTCCTTTTCAACACTGAACAGGAAGTACTAGATAATGCACCAAGAAAAGAGGAGGAAATACAATGTGTACACATTGGTAAGCAAGACATAAAACTGTCTTTTTCACAGATGATATGATCATCTATGTAGATTATCCAAAACAACTGTCTAAAAAAATCCTCCTGGAACTAATTATAGCAAGATTGCAGGATGCAAGGTTAATATACAAAACGTAATTGCTTTCAAACTACCAGCAATAAACAAGTGAAATTTAAAATTAAAATCACAATCCATTTATGTTCGCATCCCAGTCCCCTCAAACGAAACACTTAGGTATAAATCTGACAATACACGTACAAGATCTATACAAGTGAAACTCCAAAATGTCTGATAAGCAAAATCAAGAACTAAATAAATGGACAGACAGGAAATCAACCCTGAATATTCACTGGAAGGACTGACGCTGAAACTCCAACACTTTGGCCACCTGATGTGAAGAGCCAACTCATTGGAAAAGACCCTGATGTTGGGAAAGACTGAAGGCGGGAGGAGAAGGGGACAACAGAGGAAGAGATGGTGGGATGGCATCACTGACTCGATGGACATGAGTCTGGGCAAGCTCGGGGAGATAGTGAAGGACAGGGAGGCCTGGTGTGCTGCAGTCCATGGGTCACAAAGGGTTGGACACGACTGAGCAAGCGAACAACAATCTTTGTTTATGATGTGTGTTGCTCAGTCGTGTCCGACTCTTTGCGACCCTGCAGACTGTAGCCCGCCAGGCTCCTCTCTCCAGGGGATTCTCCAGGCAGGAAGACTGGAGTGTGCTGCCATGACCTCCTCCATGTTTACAGACAGGAAGACTCAGTATTGTCAAGATGTCAGTTCCTCCCAAACCGACTGAGAGAATCAGTGCAATCCCCACTAAAAAAAAAAACCCAACCCAAGCAAGCTATTTTCTGGCTCCTGAAAAACTGACTCTAAAGTTCATATAGTGAAGACAATGGAGGACAGATGAGCCTGGTGTGCGCTGGATTCGATGGAGTCATGAAGAGCTGGACATGACTTAACAACTGAACCACGATAAAACTTTATATGGAGAGAGAAAAGACCCAGGATAGCCAACGCAACATAGAAAGAGAATAACGTTGGAGGAGTTATACTATCCAACTTCAGACTTACTAAACCACCACAGTAATCAAGACAGTGTGTATTAGAAGCAGAGGTATTACTTGGTCTACAAAGGTCTGTACAGTCAAAGCTATGGTTTTTCTAGTAGTTATGTACAGATGTGGGAGTTGGACAATAAAGATGGCTGAACACTGAAGAACTGATGTCTTTGAACTACGGTACTGGAGAAGGTTCTTGAGAGTCCATTGGACAGCAAGGAGATCAAACCAGTCAATCCTAAAGGAAATCAACCCTGAATATTCACTGGAAGGACTGATGCTGAGGCTGAAGCTCCAATCCTATGGCCACCTAATGTGAAGAGCTGATTCACTGGAAAAGACCCTGATGCTAGGAAAGATTGAAAGCAGGAGGAGAAGGGGACAGCAGAGGACGAGATGGTTCAATGGCATCACCGACTCACTGGACATGAGTTTGAGCAAACTCTGGGAGGTGGTGAAGGACAGGGAAGCCTGGCATGCTACAGCACATGGGGCTGCAAAGAGTCAGACACAACTGAATGACTGAACAACAACAATCCAGACAGTACAGTGCTGGCGGAAAGACAGACATGGATTAACAGAGCAGAGCACAGCTCCCAGAAACAGACCAACACAAGTGCATCAGTCAAGCTTTAACAAAGGAGCAAGGCAATACAATGGAGAAAAATCTTTTCAACAGATGATACTCAAAAAACACTTGCCAAAAAAAAAAAAAACATCAATCCAGACACAGACCTTATGCCCTTTTCAAAAATTAACCCCAAATGGATATTAGACCTAAATGTACATTACAAAACTATATAATGGAGAAAGCCTAGAGAATCCTGCATATGGTGATGACTTTTTGATTAAAAAACCAAAGGTACAATCTGTGAAAGAAATACTTGATAAACTGGACCGGCCTATAATTGAAAACTTCTGCTTTGGGAAAGACAATGTCAAGAAAGTAAGACAATGCAGACTAACGGAAACATTTGCAAAAGACATTTGACAAAAGACGTATCTAAACTATACATAACTCTTGTTCTCTGGGGGCTCAGATGGTAAAGAGTCTGCCTACAATGTGGGAGACCCAGGTTCAATCCCTGGGCTGGGAAGATCCCCTGGAGAAGAAAATGGCAACCCACTCCAGTATTCTTGCCTGGAAAATCCCATGGACGGAGGAGCCTGGCAGGTCACAATCCATGGGGTCACAAAGAGTTGGATATGTCTGAGAGACTTCACCTTCTTCACTTTCACTTTCTTTCCAAAGAAGATATGCAGATGGCAAAATAAGCAGATGAAAAGATGTTCCTTGTTGTATGTCATCAAGAAAATGCAAATTAAAACAACGAGATACCACTATACGCGTATCAGAATGGCCGCAATCCTGAACAATGGAAAAGCAAATCCTGGTGAGAACACGGAGCGACCGGAGCACTCACTGATTACCGCTGGCAATGCAAAGCAGCACAGCCATTCTGTGAGACAGCTTGGCAGTTCCTTATAAAATTGAACACACTCTTACCATACAAAGAGCAGTCACATTCTTCAGTATTTACCTAAAGGAATTGAAAGTTTATGTCCCCACAAAAACTTGCACACATATGCTTATAGCAGCTTTATTCATAACTGCCAAAACCTGGAAGCAGCCAAGAATATTCAGTAGGAGAATGGCCAAATGAACTGGTACACTTAGACAACAAAATATTGGGGCTTCCCTCCTGGCTCAGAGGTTAAAGCGTCTGCCGCCAATGCGGGAGACCCGGGTTCAATCCCTGGGTCAGGAAGATCCCCTGGAGAAGGAAATGGTAACCCACTCCAGTATTCTTCCTGGAGAATTATTCAGTACTAAAAAGAAATGAACTATTATTGTCATGAGAAGACATGGGAGTAAAATTAAATGCATATTACTAAGTGAAGAAATCAATCTGAAAAGGTTACATATTATATGAGTCCAGCTATACAGGACTTTCTGGAAAGATAAAACTGTCAGTTCAGTCACCCCATGGACTGCAGCACATCAGGCTTCCCTGTCCATCACCAAATCCTGGAGCTTGCTCACACTCATGTCCATTGAGACGGTAATGCCATCCAACCATCTCATCCTTTGTCATCTCCTTCTCCTCCTGCCTTCAATCCTTCCTAACATCAGCGTCTTTTTAAATGAGTCAGCTCTTTGCATCAGATGGCCAAAGTGTTAGAGCTTCAGCACTGGTCCTTCCAATGAATATTTGGAACTGATTTCCTTTAGGATGGACTGGTTGGATCTCCTTGCAGTCCAAGGGACTCTCAAGAGTCTTCTCCAACACCACAGTTCAAAAGCATCAATTCTTCAGCTTTCTTTATGGTCCAATTCTCTCACCCATACATGACTACTGGGGGGAAAAACCATAGCTTTGACTAGACAGATTTTTGCCAGCAAAGTAATATCTCTGCTTTTTAATATACTGTCTAGCTTTGTCATAGCTTTTCTTCCAAAACAAACCTATGGAGGAAGTAAAAAGATCAGTGGTTTCCAGAGGTTGAGAGAGAGGACTGGATAACTAGCCGGGGCGGGGCATGAAGGACTTTTAGAGTAGTCAAACTACTTTGTATAATGGATATAGACCATTAATATCTATCCAAACACATACTTCACCAAGAGTTAACCACACTATATATCTCACATGTACATGTATGTCATACTCCTATATAATCATATTCTAGAGAACCCTACCACAGTATGTGGATATGTTTTTGAATGTTCACTGCACAGAAATGTATCTATAATCACAATCCTTAGTTCCTAACACACTCACCATTGGGCCATGTTGTATTTTAAAAAGAATGAAATACCCATGAACCCATCACCTAGACAAAAGCTAAAACTCAAACCAATCCACATAAGCCCTGTAGACTCGACCCATTTTCTGAGGTCATCTTCCTCCTGATTACTACTGTGTTCATTGCTCACTTGCTCTCTTTTAAAAGCAACCTTATTCCATCTATATGACTTGCCAAAACGTGTCTTAGGTTCCAGCTGTATTTCATGTCACTAGCAGAGCTGTGCACGATGTTGCCCTGTGGGCGTGCCCTTGCAGTGGGCGGCCGGTCCCTGTCTGTGCTGAGGCGTGCAGCGCAGGTCTGGCGCACGGGCCACGGTATGATGCTGCTGCTCACCAGAGCAGTCTGCTCAGCGCTTCAGGGTCCCTGCTGTTGACAGGCGTGTGACTCGTTCCCACACTGCTTGCCACTGTCAACAGCACAGAAAACAAGAACAGCCACTTCTTGCCACTGTCAACAGCACAGAAAACAAAGACAGCAACATGCTACAGGCTGCCTCATGTTTCCGCAACATTTCTCTTGGTGGGCATATGCCTAGGTGAGCGTTCAGCAACAGCACACAGTGCTGAATTCTTGCCCCAGCCCCTCGTACCTGCACCCCTGTGGACGGTGTGTGACGACTGTCCACCCCTCCCACTAGCTGGCACTGTGAGACTCCTGGGTTTTGGTCAATGAAAGGTGCACATCACGTATGTCACTAATGTGACATTTTTCTAAATCACCAGGGCTGCTGAACATCTCTTTATATGGTTACTAGAGATCCATGAATTTTCTAACATTACATTTCTTGCACACCCGAAATAAGCCTATCTTTCCCACATTATGTCAGATTTAATTTGCTACTGTATTTAGAATATTTTTCATCTATTTTAATGAGTGAAACAGCCTGCAATGGTCACAGTATGTCTACCTGAATTCCCCATCGGAGCTCTGCTGACCTGACAGCAGGAGCAGGACGGCAAGTGTGCTTCAGCTTTTTATTTTCTGGAGAAGTTAATGTGAAATTGGACGTGTTTCAGAAATGGAAGAAATCAACTATTAGAACTGAGTCAGGTGGTTTTCTTTGTGGGAAGATCTTAACCACTGTTTTTACTGCTTTTGAAGTTATAGAATTATGCAAGTGAATATGAATTTTTAGAGTTATGTGAATCTTGTTCAGGTTTTCAAAACTTTAACATATACTCAAAGACATTATGTTTTATTAACATTTAAATCTAACATTTCTGTACTTTTCCATTTCCTTAATGATATTATTCATACAAGTCTCACCTTTCTTTAACCAATTTTTTTCTTTTAAAGAACCAACTTATGGTTTTGTTTATTGTATTTCTGTTTTTTTGTATTTTGCTAATTTCAACTGAAGGCGGAAACAGCAACTCACTCCAATATTTCTGCTGAAAATCCCAAAGGCACCTGTCAGGTTAGAGTTCATAAAGTCACAAAGAACTGGACCCAATTGAGTGCATATGTGCACACACACACATTGTAATTTTATCTTTCCTTTACTTTTAGAGTTTCCCCCCATTAATTTCTTAAAATGGGTACTTCATCACTTTATGCTCCTAAGAGTCAAGATTACTGTTATATTTTAACTTTCAGTTACAGGCTTATTTTGTTTATATTAAACATGAGTATAAGTTTGTTATAACTCACTCAAATATTTCTGCTGAAAATCCCAAAGGCACCTGTCAGGTTAGAGTTCATAAAGTCACAAAGAACTGGACCCAACTGAGTGCATATGTGCACATTGTAATTTTATCTTTCCTTTACTTTTAGAGTTTCCCCCCATTAACTTCTTAAAATGGGTACTTCATCACTTTATGCTCTTAAGAGTCAAGATTACTGTTATATTTTAACTTTCAGTTACATGCTTATTTTGTTTTTATTAAAAATGAGTATAAGTTTGTTTGTATTAAGGAAATACAAATACATTTTATTTGTTTTATTAACTATGTAGTAACCCTTCAATCACAATATAATTTCTCTCAGTCTATTTTATATACGTATAAGACTATCCCAGTTTTCTTTTGGTTAGTATTCTCCTAGCATGCTCATTCCATCCATTTACTTTTAAAGTCTGAATGTTTGTAAATCATTGTGTTGAGGCTTGTATATAAGAGAATGCTTCTATCAAGCCCTCTTAAAGTTTCAGCTGGGTGTGAAATTCTGTGTTCTCTAACTTGCTTTCCTTTAACACATTGAAACACTCCCCCATTGTCTCTATTTTTGGAGCTGCTGTTGAAAACTCTGAAGTCAGTATGATCACTGCTTTTATAAACATGTTTTCCTTTTCTCCTTCCATAGTATTTTAGAACTTTCTTCCTGACGCTTTAAAATTGCACTGTGACACACCTAGATGTCCATTTCCCATTCTCTTCACTCTTTGGTTTTCTCTTGGACCTTTTCCTGAAGTCTTTCATCTTCACAAAATTCACATCCATTACATCTTCAGGCATTTCATCTCGGAAGCAATGTGTGATGGGAGATGACACAATTGGGAGATCAACAATTGTTGTTAACAGTTGTTCTTTGGTCCTCAAGGCACTCTCCTGGAGAAGCAGCCACTCTCTTCAGGGAAGAGGCTGAGCCACGGCTCCGTCTACACCCACCCAACCCTGCTGGGTCTCAGATGCAGATGCACTCAGCACAGGCAGGAGCACCCTTCCTTCTGCAAGGACGTGAAGGAGAGGCCACTGGCTCATGTGCTCCTTCAACAGCTGGCCATCGCCTTTTGATTGACTCAAGTAGCTTGTGTCCACCCGCAGGCTGGAGCCTGGTGTGAGCCAGGACCCATACCGAGGACAGATCTGAGCAGGCATCACTCCAGAGTCGTGTAGCACAGCACGGCACCTATTATCATTTGTCAGGGTTGCCATTAGGAAATACCACAGCCTGGGCAGCTTAACGACAGAAACTTTTTTTTCCCTCACAGGTCTGGAGGCTGGATGTGCAAGTTCATGGAGTCAGCAGGGTCTCCTTCATCCTGAGGCCTCTCTCCTTGGCTGGCAGATGGCCACCTACTTGCTGTCGTTCTCCTATGTTCACAAGCACCTCTGGCATGCATCTCTGTGTTCTCATCTTCTGCTCTTACAAGACACTAGTCAGACTGGACCAAAGCCCACCCTGTGAGTCTCATATTACTTTAATCACCTCTTAATAGGCTCTATCTCCAAATATAGTCTGTACTCTCAGGGACTAAGGCCTAGAGCTCCAAACTATGAATTCTGGGGGGCACGATTCAGCACAAAACACTTGCACACATCTGAGTGCCTCCCTCCATGTTGCCCCGAGGCTGGCCCCTGGCCTCTCACAGCCCCAGTCCAGTTGATTCAGCCAGAAAGGAGGAAGGGAGCCAGCCTGTATTGAGCATGAACATGGACATTAGGAAAGACCACCTGAGGACCCATATCTCAGGGAGCCTTGGTTACCACGGACGAGCAGGCTCCAGAGAAGAGGCAGAGCCAAGGGCGCGGGCCCTGCACTCTGTCGAGGGCCCTGCACTCTGTCGAGGGCCCTGCACTCTGTCGAGGGCCCTGCACTCTCTCGAGGGCCCTGCACTCTCTCGAGGGCTCTGCAGCCAGAGGGCACTGCAAGCCCGCCTGCACCGCAAGCTTGCAAGGCACGCTCCCCGCCCACTTCGCAGCCATTTTCTATTCAAGGGACAAAGTTAAGAACACCGTTCAAGGCACTCATTAAGAGGTGCTGCTGCTGCTGCTGCTGCTGCTGCTAAGTCGCTTCAGTTGTGTCCGACTCTGTGCGACCCGATTAAGAGGTGAGAACTCCATTTATGCTCAGCGAAGTTTGCAGATAGAAATTATGTTACCTATCACAACACACTAACTAAGGGACAAGGAGTGTAGGTCACTGAAAAGGTAACGTATGTGAGAAACGAAAACACTGTATTTAAGAGGAGCAGCTCTTGGAAAACCTTACAGATTTATATACCCTCAGATTTAGACAAGTCAAGTGTGGTTGCTCTGTCAATTTCAACTCGACTCTGTAATTAGAAAGCATAACTTTCAGCTTCACTTAGTGAGTTTAGAACCAAACTAATAACTTGCATATGATCAACTATGACCATTTTTCAATTGTACAACACCTCATTTACTCCAAAGATTATCTAATTTGTTTTGCTCACATACATTTCCTAAAAATTTCCTTACAAACGCAAATGTCAGCATGGCCTCATTGAAGACAAAATGCAGTACCAAAAAGGACTTACATTCTGGAGGGAAATGGGCATCCACAAAGCAATCTGTAGACCTCACAGTCAATCATTAGTAGAAGACAATGCTTTTTCTTTAAATTTAGAAGCAAGACAAGAATGCCTTTCATCACAACTTCTGTTCAAAACGAAGATACCTCAGCCAGAGAAGCCAAGAAAAATAAATGAGGTATAATTTAAAAATGAAGGAATACTAGCTTTAAGGCCTGCTTTTGCCAAAGACTGCCTGGAGATCCTGCACAGGGAAGGTTCACTCCGAGTTGGGCTGCAAGCTGACTGGCAGGGAGGCGCATCCTCAGCGACCTGAGCAGGCTCAGTTCCCCACAGTGCCTGCTGGGCACTGTGTTGGTGAGGTGGTCATGCACCCCATATTCAGCAATCCTGAGAGTGCCTCTATCTAGGGCAAGTGAGACAATGGCCCAGTGCATGAAGACGATGTGAGCTTCTGAGGCTTCTCTACTGCAGAAGTTCAACCATGGAGCAGAATGTTGTGATGGTAAGATTCTAATTCTCAGATGGATTTCTTACAACTAAGACCATACAAACTCTAGCCCTGTGTTTAAAGAAAAGATGATAGAAGAATGACTCAGGAAACCAAATTTACTTCTTCACAGTGCAACTCGCACAGAGAATGCAAATCCTCCCTCCACACACACTGTGGTGCCATACACAGAGCAGGGTTTCTTCGTGACCATTTGTGAGAAACTTTTTTATATTCTCTTCTCTGAGGGATGTGGGTCTTGTTTTCATGTACTTTTTCATGTATAGTCTACTTTACAATATGAGAAACATTTGGAAATGAAGAAAAGTCTAATAGTAATCAGGCAGTTCAGGGGAAACCAATGTCTTGATACTGTAATGTCTTAACTTTATTCACTTCGAAATAATTTTAAAAAAGCATCGCCTACATTTGTGTTTCTAGGCAAGACAATAAGTAATAGGAACAAGATTTCTTTCCACACCAAAAGCAAACAAGAAAGAAAACAATAAACAACGTCTATGAAACAACAGTTTAAGACGCTGGATAGCCAAGCAGAGTGGCCTGTGAAAGACGGGACACGAATGTGGTGGACGTCACGGCGGCCCCAGCTCGCTGTCTCCAGCGTTTCCGGTCCCAGCACTGCGTGAGCATGCATGCAGGGAATGCTGCCCTCAGAGCACAGATGCAGCTGTGGGCCCAGGAGACCAGAGCAGGCAGAGTTTGCAGGACAGAAGTGGATACAGAAAGGACTCTGGTGGCCCAGCTCAAGCACGCACCCAGGACTACCAGCACGTTCATGTGAGGGATACACAACGCTGAGGAAAAACGAGAGAACAGTGCAGACGTTCCCACAGGGCTGTGCATGCACCTGCTTCCAGCAGGCACACTGGAAAGCCTCATGAATCACGGAGCATCAGGGAGAGCACGCGGGTCTCGCTTCAGGGGAAATGATTGCCACTAGGATGAGCACTGCTCTGGTTTTTCCCAACAAATTTTAAAAGAAGACCCAAAAAGATCAAATTATTTTGACAAATTTAACTGCATTTCAGAACTAAGCTTAAGAATATTTATTAGAATGCAAAAATATCCTACACCCAACAAGTAAAAATCCACAATTCCGGTTCCCCTATTGACTGCCAGGCAAGAAAATATCAGGAAAATAGGACTCCTTATAAGAAGAAACAACTACTTGAAAACCACCTAGAAGTAACTCAGATGTTAGAGTTAGATAAGAACACAAAAAGCAGTTACTGTAACTATTTCAGATGCTCAAAAGGTTAGTTAGAATTGTAAAATATGGAAATAAAGACAGAATTTCTAGGGATGAAAATGACAAAATTCAAGATGAAAACTATTCTGGATGGCAGTAACAGATCAGATACTCCAGAAGAAAGGATATGTGAACTTGAATATTTACAGAAACTATCCAAAATGGACAGAGGGAGAAAAAAGACCCAAAATGGAAGGAAGAGAAGCAGCACACTAGCGGGCTTTGGGGCAAATCCAGGAAACTTCAGAGAGGCAGAACTGGAGCTTCTGAAAGGGAAGAAGAAACATACATGAAGACAAACTGTCAAAATATTTCCACATTTAATGTAAACTATGAGTGCACAGATTGAGGATGTCCAATGAAACCAAGTTCAAGAAACATGCAGAGAACAACACCAAGACTCATCATAACAATCTCTCAAAACCTTTGAGAGAGCTTTATAAGCAGTCAGAGAAAAAAAGACATTTACACAGAGAGAACAAAAAGAAAGCATGACAGCAGAATTCCTGTTGAGAACAGTGCAAACAAAGAGACAGTGGAGCAAAATCTACAAAGCAGACAGGAAAAAACCTAGCAGTCTGGAATTCTACACCCAGTGAAAATCTCTTTCAATATCAGGGAGCAACAAAGAGTTTTTGCACATATAAAAGTTCTAAGAATCTACCACCAGCAGTCCGCCACTATGAGAAATGTTTACAGAAACTCCAGGCAGAAGGAAAGGATGCTAGGTAGAAACACAGACCCAAACAAAGAATGCAGAGTGAGAGAGTGCCACTGGGACACAGCCACTCTTACTGCCTGGAGGGCAAAGGAGAGCAGCTGAGAGATCACAGACAGCGCAGCCCCAGACAGCAGCGCTTTACAGGCGACACTTACTCACGCTCCATCAGACAGACCCGTTCTAACTTACAGCTGCTTGCTCCTTAGTATCAGTATGCCTGCTGCTGCTGCTAAGTCGCTTCAGTCATGTCCGACTCTGTGTGACCCCATGGATGGAAGCCCACCAGGCTCCCCTGTCTCTGGGATTCTCCAGGCAAGAGCACTGGAGTGGGTGCCATTGCCTTCTCCATGTGCCTGTTACTACCTCTTTAAAATAATACTTATACATGCAAAAAGTGATTTCTAGAAGGATGTTTACCAAATGTCAGACTATTTTTGGAGACAAGGGATAGGAGGTGATTTGTCACTTTATATTTTGCTTGTACTGCATACACTTTAAAAAGACGCATATGCCATTTTAGGCTTTCCTTGTGGCTCAGCTGGTAAAGAATCTGCTTGCAATGCAGAAGACCCTGGTTCAATTCCCGGGTCAGGAAGATATTCTGGAGAAGGGATAGGATATCCACTCCAGTGTTCTTGGGCTTCCCTCGTGGCTCAGTTGGTAAAGAATCCGCCTGCAGTATGGGAAACGGGTTTGACCCCTGGAAAAGGGAACAGCTACCCACTCTAGCATTCTGGCCTGGAGAATCCCATGGAGAATCCCTCCCAAACAGCTGGACATGACTGAGTGACTTTCACTCACTCATATGCCATTTTAATAAAACAAAGCCATTAACTAATGTCTTAAAAAGTAATGTATCTGTACTACATAAAATCTGAAACACAGACAAGAGAAACAGAAACTTCCTTGACCCTCCGCAGCCCACAAGACAGCCTTACTGCCACTCCAGCGCACTTTTTCAAGTGTTTTCCTGCTGCGCGCTTGCAGCTATGATGCGCAGACACGCCAGTGTCTTGATCTGCTTCTTTATTTAGTTTGCTATGCTGACAGCGTCACAGGTATTTGGACGCTGAGTTTGGTGAGACAGATGTGGTGGTGTTTTCTAAACTATTTCACAATGAGACATTTAGGTTTGTTTCTATTTTTCACTATGGTAAGTGACACTGCCAACGTATATATTGATAGCTTTTTCTCTATTTTCTGTTTTCCCTAGAAAACACATTTTCAGAGTGAGATTCCTGAATCAAAGAATTTAAACATTTTAATGAGTCAAGTCATGAGTGAAGTGAAAGTTGCTCAGTCATGTCCGATCTTTGCAACCCCACAGACTATATATAGTCCATGGAATCCTCCAGGCCAGAATATGGAGTGGGTAGCCTTTCCCTTTTACTGACATTTTAATGGCTTTTTACATTTTAATGTCCCCTTTACAGACACTTTAATGTATCGGTATGCATCCGGTTACAGGATTGATAGCAATTCACAGTATCAGCAGCATCATATGAAAATACAATATACCAGGTTTCAGGCCATCCTTGAATAAATGAACGTTTTTATTTGCATTTTTTCCAACTTGTGAAAAAAAAAAAAGCATTTTGTCTTAATTCACTTAACACTATGTTTAGAAAATATTTTCAGACATAAGAGATTAGCAGTTATTTTCAAAGGGCTATATTTAAATGATAGTCTATCCCGACTTCAATGTTACAGTAATCCAATTCTATGCCCCAACCAGGAATGCTGAAGAGGCTGAAGTTCTATAGTTCTATGAAGACCTACAAGACCTTCTAGAATTAAAACCCCCAAAAGATGTCCTTTTAATTACAGAGGACTGGAATGCAAAAGTAGGAAGTCAAGAAACACCTGGAAGTGAAGTAAAAAGTGAAGCGAAGTTGCTTAGTCGTGTCTGACTCTTTGTGACCCCGTGGACTGTAGCCTACCAGGCTCCTCTGTCCATGGAATTTTCCAAGGAAGAATACTGGAGTGGGTTGCCATTTCCTTCTCCAGGGGATCTTCCCAACCCAGGGATCGAACCCAGGTCTCCCGCATTGCAGGCAGACACTTTACCACCTGAGCCACCCTGGGGAACACCTGGAGTAACAGGCAAATTTGGTCTTACAGAATGAAGCAGGGCAAAGGCTAACAGAGTTCTGCCAAGAGAACACACTTGTCATAGTAAACATCCTCTTCCAACAATACAAGAGAAGACTCTACACGTGGACATCACCAGAGGGTCAGTAACAAAAGCAGATTGATTATATTATTTTATTTGCAGCCAAAGATGGAGAAGCTCTACACAGTCAGCAAAAACAAGACTGGGAGCTGCTGTGGCTCAGATCATGAACTCTTTATTGCAAAATTCAGACTTAAACTGAAGAAAGTAGGGAAAACCACTAGACCATTCATGTATGACCCAAATCAAATCCCTTATGATTATACAATAGAAGTGAAAAATAGATTCAAGAGATTACATTTGATAGACAGAGTGCCTGAAGAATTATGGATGGAGGTTCGTGACATTGTACAGGAGACAGGGATCAAGACCATCCCCAAGAAAAAAGAAATGCAAAAAGGCAAAATAGTCGTCTGAAGAGGCCTTACAAATAGCTGAGAAAAGAAGAGAAGTGAAAGGAAAAGGATGGCCCAGTGCATGAAGACGATGTGAGCTTCTGAGGCTTCTCTACTGCAGAAGTTCAACCATGGAGCAGAATGTTGTGACGGTATGATTCTAATTCTCAGATGGATTTCTTACAACTAAGACCATACAAACTCTAGCCCTGTGTTTAAAGAAAAGATGATAAAAGAATGACTCAGGAAACCAAATTTACTTCTTCACAGTGCAACTCGCACAGAGAATGCAAATCCTCTCTCCACACACACTGTGGTGCCATACATAGAGCAGGGTTTCTTCGTGACCATTTGTGAGAAACTTTTTTATATTCTTTTCTCTGAGGGATGTGGGTCTTGTTTCATGTATAGTCTACTTTACAATATGAGAAACATTTGGAAATGAAGAAAAGTTTAATAATAATCAGGCAGTTTAGGGGAAACCAATGTCTTAATACTGTAATGTCTTAACTTTATTCACTTCAAAATAATTTTAAAAAACCATCGCCTAAACATTTGTGTTTCTAGGCAAGACAATAAGTAATAGGAACAAGATTTCTTTCCACACCAAAAGCAAACAAGAAAGAAAACAATAAACAACGTATATGAAACAACAGTTTAAGATGCTGGATAGTCAAGCAGAGTGGCCTGTGATAGATGGGACATGAATGTGGTGGATGTCATGGTGGCCCCAGCTCGCTGTCTCCAGCGTTTCCGGTCCCAGCACTGCGTGAGCACGCATGCAGAGAATGCTGCCCTCAGAGCACAGATGCAGCTGTNCTAGGCAAGACAATAAGTAATAGGAACAAGATTTCTTTCCACACCAAAAGCAAACAAGAAAGAAAACAATAAACAACGTATATGAAACAACAGTTTAAGATGCTGGATAGTCAAGCAGAGTGGCCTGTGATAGATGGGACATGAATGTGGTGGATGTCATGGTGGCCCCAGCTCGCTGTCTCCAGCGTTTCCGGTCCCAGCACTGCGTGAGCACGCATGCAGAGAATGCTGCCCTCAGAGCACAGATGCAGCTGTGGGCCCAGGAGACCAGAGCAGGCAGAGTTTGCAGGACAGAAGTGGATACAGAACAGACTCTGGTGGCCCAGCTCAAGCACGCACCCAGGACTACCAGCACGTTCATGTGAGGGATACACCACACTGAGGAAAAACGAGAGAACAATGTAGACGTTCCCACAGGGCTGTGCATGCACCTGCTTCCAGCAGGCACACTGGAAAGCCTCATGATTCACGGAGCATCAGGGAGAGCACGCGGGTCTCGCTTCAGGGGAAATGATTGCCACTAGGATGAGCACTGCTCTGGTTTTTCCAAACAAATTTTAAAAGAAGACCCAAAAAGATCAAATTATTTTGACAAAGTTAACTGCATTTCAGAACTAAGCTTAAGAATATTTATTAGAATGCAAAAATATCCTACACCCAACAAGTAAAAATCCACAATTCCAGATGCCCAATTGACTGCCAGGCAAGAAAATATCAGGAAAATAGGACTCCTTATAAGAAGAAACAACTACTTGAAAACCACCTAGAAGTAACTCAGATGTTAGAGTTAGATAAGAACACAAAAAGCAGTTACTGTAACTATTTCAGATGCTCAAAAGGTTAGTTCGAATTGTAAAATATGGAACTAAAGACAGAATTTCTAGGGATGAAAATGACAAAATTCAAGATGAAAACTATTCTGGATGGCAGTAACAGATCAGACACTCCAGAAGAAAGGATATGTGAACTTGAATATTTACAGAAACTATCCAAAATGGACAGAGGGAGAAAAAAGACCCAAAATGGAAGGAAGAGAAGCAGCACACTAGCAGGCTTTGGGGCAAATCCAGGAAACTTTAGAGAGGCAGAACTGGAGTTTCCGAAAGGGAAGAAGAAACATATGAAGACAAACTGTCAAAATATTTCCACATTTAATGTAAACTATGAGTGCACAGATTGAGGATGTCCAATGAAACCAAGTTCAAGAAACAGGCAGAGAACGACACCAAGACTCATCATAACAATCTCTCAAAACCTTTGAGAGAGAGCTTTATAAGCAGTCAGAGAAAAAAAGACATTTACACAGAGAGAACAAAAAGAAAGCATGACAGCAGAATTCCTGTTGAGAACAGTGCAAACAAAGACAGTGGAGCAAAATCTACAAAGCAGACAGGAAAAAACCTAGCAGTCTGGAATTCCACACCCAGTGAAAATCTCTTTCAATATCAGGGAGCAACAAAGAGTTTTTGCACATATAAAAGTTCTAAGAATCTACCACCAGCAGTCCGCCACTATGAGAAATGTTTACAGAAACTCCAGGCAGAAGGAAAGGATGCTAGGTAGAAACACAGACCCAAACAAAGAATGCAGAGTGAGAGAGTGCCACTGGGACACAGCCACTCTTACTGCCTGGAGGGCAAAGGAGAGCAGCTGAGAGATCACAGACAGCACAGCCCCAGACAGCAGCGCTTTACAGGCGACACTTACNAAAGAATGCAGAGTGAGAGAGTGCCACTGGGACACAGCCACTCTTACTGCCTGGAGGGCAAAGGAGAGCAGCTGAGAGATCACAGACAGCGCAGCCCCAGACAGCAGCGCTTTACAGGCGACACTTACTCACGCTCCATCAGACAGACCCGTTCTAACTTACAGCTGCTTGCTCCTTAGTATCAGTATGCCTGCTGCTGCTGCTAAGTCGCTTCAGTCATGTCCGACTCTGTGTGACCCCATGGATGGAAGCCCACCAGGCTCCCCTGTCTCTGGGATTCTCCAGGCAAGAGCACTGGAGTGGGTGCCATTGCCTTCTCCATGTGCCTGTTACTACCTCTTTAAAATAATACTTATACATGCAAAAAGTGATTTCTAGAAGGATGTTTACCAAATGTCAGACTATTTTTGGAGACAAGGGATAGGAGGTGATTTGTCATTTTATATTTTGCTTGTACTGCATACACTTTAAAAAGACGCATATGCCATTTTAGGCTTTCCTTGTGGCTCAGCTGGTAAAGAATCTGCTTGCAATGCAGAAGACCCTGGTTCAATTCCCGGGTCAGGAAGATATTCTGGAGAAGGGATAGGATATCCACTCCAGTGTTCTTGGGCTTCCCTCGTGGCTCAGTTGGTAAAGAATCCGCCTGCAGTATGGGAAACGGGTTTGACCCCTGGAAAAGGGAACAGCTACCCACTCTAGCATTCTGGCCTGGAGAATCCCATGGAGAATCCCTCCCAAACAGCTGGACATGACTGAGTGACTTTCACTCACTCATATGCCATTTTAATAAAACAAAGCCATTAACTAATGTCTTAAAAAGTAATGTATCTGTACTACATAAAATCTGAAACACAGACAAGAGAAACAGAAACTTCCTTGACCCTCCGCAGCCCACAAGACAGCCTTACTGCCACTCCAGCGCACTTTTTCAAGTGTTTTCCTGCTGCGCGCTTGCAGCTATGATGCGCAGACACGCCAGTGTCTTGATCTGCTTCTTTATTTAGTTTGCTATGCTGACAGCGTCACAGGTATTTGGACGCTGAGTTTGGTGAGACAGATGTGGTGGTGTTTTCTAAACTATTTCACAATGAGACAAACGTATAAGACTATCCCAGTTTTCTTTTGGTTAGTATTCTCCTAGCATGCTCATTCCATCCATTTACTTTTAAAGTCTGAATGTTTGTAAATCATTGTGTTGAGGCTTGTATATAAGAGAATGCTTCTATCAAGCCCTCTTAAAGTTTCAGCTGGGTGTGAAATTCTGTGTTCTCTAACTTGCTTTCCTTTAACACATTGAAACACTCCCCCATTGTCTCTATTTTTGGAGCTGCTGTTGAAAACTCTGAAGTCAGTATGATCACTGCTTTTATAAACATGTTTTCCTTTTCTCCTTCCATAGTATTTTAGAACTTTCTTCCTGACGCTTTAAAATTGCACTGTGACACACCTAGATGTCCATTTCCCATTCTCTTCACTCTTTGGTTTTCTCTTGGACCTTTTCCTGAAGTCTTTCATCTTCACAAAATTCACATCCATTACATCTTCAGGCATTTCATCTCGGAAGCAATGTGTGATGGGAGATGACACAATTGGGAGATCAACAATTGTTGTTAACAGTTGTTCTTTGGTCCTCAAGGCACTCTCCTGGAGAAGCAGCCACTCTCTTCAGGGAAGAGGCTGAGCCACGGCTCCGTCTACACCCACCCAACCCTGCTGGGTCTCAGATGCAGATGCACTCAGCACAGGCAGGAGCACCCTTCCTTCTGCAAGGACGTGAAGGAGAGGCCACTGGCTCATGTGCTCCTTCAACAGCTGGCCATCGCCTTTTGATTGACTCAAGTAGCTTGTGTCCACCCGCAGGCTGGAGCCTGGTGTGAGCCAGGACCCATACCGAGGACAGATCTGAGCAGGCATCACTCCAGAGTCGTGTAGCACAGCACGGCACCTATTATCATTTGTCAGGGTTGCCATTAGGAAATACCACAGCCTGGGCAGCTTAACGACAGAAACTTTTTTTTCCCTCACAGGTCTGGAGGCTGGATGTGCAAGTTCATGGAGTCAGCAGGGTCTCCTTCATCCTGAGGCCTCTCTCCTTGGCTGGCAGATGGCCACCTACTTGCTGTCGTTCTCCTATGTTCACAAGCACCTCTGGCATGCATCTCTGTGTTCTCATCTTCTGCTCTTACAAGACACTAGTCAGACTGGACCAAAGCCCACCCTGTGAGTCTCATATTACTTTAATCACCTCTTAATAGGCTCTATCTCCAAATATAGTCTGTACTCTCAGGGACTAAGGCCTAGAGCTCCAAACTATGAATTCTGGGGGGCACGATTCAGCACAAAACACTTGCACACATCTGAGTGCCTCCCTCCATGTTGCCCCGAGGCTGGCCCCTGGCCTCTCACAGCCCCAGTCCAGTTGATTCAGCCAGAAAGGAGGAAGGGAGCCAGCCTGTATTGAGCATGAACATGGACATTAGGAAAGACCACCTGAGGACCCATATCTCAGGGAGCCTTGGTTACCACGGACGAGCAGGCTCCAGAGAAGAGGCAGAGCCAAGGGCGCGGGCCCTGCACTCTGTCGAGGGCCCTGCACTCTGTCGAGGGCCCTGCACTCTGTCGAGGGCCCTGCACTCTCTCGAGGGCCCTGCACTCTCTCGAGGGCTCTGCAGCCAGAGGGCACTGCAAGCCCGCCTGCACCGCAAGCTTGCAAGGCACGCTCCC
Source organism: Litocranius walleri (assembly GCA_006410535.1). NCBI lineage: Eukaryota > Metazoa > Chordata > Mammalia > Artiodactyla > Bovidae > Litocranius > Litocranius walleri. The sequence continues at coordinate 40,610 of SJYG01001536.1, forward strand.
CGCCCACTTCGCAGCCATTTTCTATTCAAGGGACAAAGTTAAGAACACCGTTCAAGGCACTCATTAAGAGGTGCTGCTGCTGCTGCTGCTGCTGCTGCTAAGTCGCTTCAGTTGTGTCCGACTCTGTGCGACCCGATTAAGAGGTGAGAACTCCATTTATGCTCAGCGAAGTTTGCAGATAGAAATTATGTTACCTATCACAACACACTAACTAAGGGACAAGGAGTGTAGGTCACTGAAAAGGTAACGTATGTGAGAAACGAAAACACTGTATTTAAGAGGAGCAGCTCTTGGAAAACCTTACAGATTTATATACCCTCAGATTTAGACAAGTCAAGTGTGGTTGCTCTGTCAATTTCAACTCGACTCTGTAATTAGAAAGCATAACTTTCAGCTTCACTTAGTGAGTTTAGAACCAAACTAATAACTTGCATATGATCAACTATGACCATTTTTCAATTGTACAACACCTCATTTACTCCAAAGATTATCTAATTTGTTTTGCTCACATACATTTCCTAAAAATTTCCTTACAAACGCAAATGTCAGCATGGCCTCATTGAAGACAAAATGCAGTACCAAAAAGGACTTACATTCTGGAGGGAAATGGGCATCCACAAAGCAATCTGTAGACCTCACAGTCAATCATTAGTAGAAGACAATGCTTTTTCTTTAAATTTAGAAGCAAGACAAGAATGCCTTTCATCACAACTTCTGTTCAAAACGAAGATACCTCAGCCAGAGAAGCCAAGAAAAATAAATGAGGTATAATTTAAAAATGAAGGAATACTAGCTTTAAGGCCTGCTTTTGCCAAAGACTGCCTGGAGATCCTGCACAGGGAAGGTTCACTCCGAGTTGGGCTGCAAGCTGACTGGCAGGGAGGCGCATCCTCAGCGACCTGAGCAGGCTCAGTTCCCCACAGTGCCTGCTGGGCACTGTGTTGGTGAGGTGGTCATGCACCCCATATTCAGCAATCCTGAGAGTGCCTCTATCTAGGGCAAGTGAGACAATGGCCCAGTGCATGAAGACGATGTGAGCTTCTGAGGCTTCTCTACTGCAGAAGTTCAACCATGGAGCAGAATGTTGTGATGGTAAGATTCTAATTCTCAGATGGATTTCTTACAACTAAGACCATACAAACTCTAGCCCTGTGTTTAAAGAAAAGATGATAGAAGAATGACTCAGGAAACCAAATTTACTTCTTCACAGTGCAACTCGCACAGAGAATGCAAATCCTCCCTCCACACACACTGTGGTGCCATACACAGAGCAGGGTTTCTTCGTGACCATTTGTGAGAAACTTTTTTATATTCTCTTCTCTGAGGGATGTGGGTCTTGTTTTCATGTACTTTTTCATGTATAGTCTACTTTACAATATGAGAAACATTTGGAAATGAAGAAAAGTCTAATAGTAATCAGGCAGTTCAGGGGAAACCAATGTCTTGATACTGTAATGTCTTAACTTTATTCACTTCGAAATAATTTTAAAAAAGCATCGCCTACATTTGTGTTTCTAGGCAAGACAATAAGTAATAGGAACAAGATTTCTTTCCACACCAAAAGCAAACAAGAAAGAAAACAATAAACAACGTCTATGAAACAACAGTTTAAGACGCTGGATAGCCAAGCAGAGTGGCCTGTGAAAGACGGGACACGAATGTGGTGGACGTCACGGCGGCCCCAGCTCGCTGTCTCCAGCGTTTCCGGTCCCAGCACTGCGTGAGCATGCATGCAGGGAATGCTGCCCTCAGAGCACAGATGCAGCTGTGGGCCCAGGAGACCAGAGCAGGCAGAGTTTGCAGGACAGAAGTGGATACAGAAAGGACTCTGGTGGCCCAGCTCAAGCACGCACCCAGGACTACCAGCACGTTCATGTGAGGGATACACAACGCTGAGGAAAAACGAGAGAACAGTGCAGACGTTCCCACAGGGCTGTGCATGCACCTGCTTCCAGCAGGCACACTGGAAAGCCTCATGAATCACGGAGCATCAGGGAGAGCACGCGGGTCTCGCTTCAGGGGAAATGATTGCCACTAGGATGAGCACTGCTCTGGTTTTTCCCAACAAATTTTAAAAGAAGACCCAAAAAGATCAAATTATTTTGACAAATTTAACTGCATTTCAGAACTAAGCTTAAGAATATTTATTAGAATGCAAAAATATCCTACACCCAACAAGTAAAAATCCACAATTCCGGTTCCCCTATTGACTGCCAGGCAAGAAAATATCAGGAAAATAGGACTCCTTATAAGAAGAAACAACTACTTGAAAACCACCTAGAAGTAACTCAGATGTTAGAGTTAGATAAGAACACAAAAAGCAGTTACTGTAACTATTTCAGATGCTCAAAAGGTTAGTTAGAATTGTAAAATATGGAAATAAAGACAGAATTTCTAGGGATGAAAATGACAAAATTCAAGATGAAAACTATTCTGGATGGCAGTAACAGATCAGATACTCCAGAAGAAAGGATATGTGAACTTGAATATTTACAGAAACTATCCAAAATGGACAGAGGGAGAAAAAAGACCCAAAATGGAAGGAAGAGAAGCAGCACACTAGCGGGCTTTGGGGCAAATCCAGGAAACTTCAGAGAGGCAGAACTGGAGCTTCTGAAAGGGAAGAAGAAACATACATGAAGACAAACTGTCAAAATATTTCCACATTTAATGTAAACTATGAGTGCACAGATTGAGGATGTCCAATGAAACCAAGTTCAAGAAACATGCAGAGAACAACACCAAGACTCATCATAACAATCTCTCAAAACCTTTGAGAGAGCTTTATAAGCAGTCAGAGAAAAAAAGACATTTACACAGAGAGAACAAAAAGAAAGCATGACAGCAGAATTCCTGTTGAGAACAGTGCAAACAAAGAGACAGTGGAGCAAAATCTACAAAGCAGACAGGAAAAAACCTAGCAGTCTGGAATTCTACACCCAGTGAAAATCTCTTTCAATATCAGGGAGCAACAAAGAGTTTTTGCACATATAAAAGTTCTAAGAATCTACCACCAGCAGTCCGCCACTATGAGAAATGTTTACAGAAACTCCAGGCAGAAGGAAAGGATGCTAGGTAGAAACACAGACCCAAACAAAGAATGCAGAGTGAGAGAGTGCCACTGGGACACAGCCACTCTTACTGCCTGGAGGGCAAAGGAGAGCAGCTGAGAGATCACAGACAGCGCAGCCCCAGACAGCAGCGCTTTACAGGCGACACTTACTCACGCTCCATCAGACAGACCCGTTCTAACTTACAGCTGCTTGCTCCTTAGTATCAGTATGCCTGCTGCTGCTGCTAAGTCGCTTCAGTCATGTCCGACTCTGTGTGACCCCATGGATGGAAGCCCACCAGGCTCCCCTGTCTCTGGGATTCTCCAGGCAAGAGCACTGGAGTGGGTGCCATTGCCTTCTCCATGTGCCTGTTACTACCTCTTTAAAATAATACTTATACATGCAAAAAGTGATTTCTAGAAGGATGTTTACCAAATGTCAGACTATTTTTGGAGACAAGGGATAGGAGGTGATTTGTCACTTTATATTTTGCTTGTACTGCATACACTTTAAAAAGACGCATATGCCATTTTAGGCTTTCCTTGTGGCTCAGCTGGTAAAGAATCTGCTTGCAATGCAGAAGACCCTGGTTCAATTCCCGGGTCAGGAAGATATTCTGGAGAAGGGATAGGATATCCACTCCAGTGTTCTTGGGCTTCCCTCGTGGCTCAGTTGGTAAAGAATCCGCCTGCAGTATGGGAAACGGGTTTGACCCCTGGAAAAGGGAACAGCTACCCACTCTAGCATTCTGGCCTGGAGAATCCCATGGAGAATCCCTCCCAAACAGCTGGACATGACTGAGTGACTTTCACTCACTCATATGCCATTTTAATAAAACAAAGCCATTAACTAATGTCTTAAAAAGTAATGTATCTGTACTACATAAAATCTGAAACACAGACAAGAGAAACAGAAACTTCCTTGACCCTCCGCAGCCCACAAGACAGCCTTACTGCCACTCCAGCGCACTTTTTCAAGTGTTTTCCTGCTGCGCGCTTGCAGCTATGATGCGCAGACACGCCAGTGTCTTGATCTGCTTCTTTATTTAGTTTGCTATGCTGACAGCGTCACAGGTATTTGGACGCTGAGTTTGGTGAGACAGATGTGGTGGTGTTTTCTAAACTATTTCACAATGAGACATTTAGGTTTGTTTCTATTTTTCACTATGGTAAGTGACACTGCCAACGTATATATTGATAGCTTTTTCTCTATTTTCTGTTTTCCCTAGAAAACACATTTTCAGAGTGAGATTCCTGAATCAAAGAATTTAAACATTTTAATGAGTCAAGTCATGAGTGAAGTGAAAGTTGCTCAGTCATGTCCGATCTTTGCAACCCCACAGACTATATATAGTCCATGGAATCCTCCAGGCCAGAATATGGAGTGGGTAGCCTTTCCCTTTTACTGACATTTTAATGGCTTTTTACATTTTAATGTCCCCTTTACAGACACTTTAATGTATCGGTATGCATCCGGTTACAGGATTGATAGCAATTCACAGTATCAGCAGCATCATATGAAAATACAATATACCAGGTTTCAGGCCATCCTTGAATAAATGAACGTTTTTATTTGCATTTTTTCCAACTTGTGAAAAAAAAAAAAGCATTTTGTCTTAATTCACTTAACACTATGTTTAGAAAATATTTTCAGACATAAGAGATTAGCAGTTATTTTCAAAGGGCTATATTTAAATGATAGTCTATCCCGACTTCAATGTTACAGTAATCCAATTCTATGCCCCAACCAGGAATGCTGAAGAGGCTGAAGTTCTATAGTTCTATGAAGACCTACAAGACCTTCTAGAATTAAAACCCCCAAAAGATGTCCTTTTAATTACAGAGGACTGGAATGCAAAAGTAGGAAGTCAAGAAACACCTGGAAGTGAAGTAAAAAGTGAAGCGAAGTTGCTTAGTCGTGTCTGACTCTTTGTGACCCCGTGGACTGTAGCCTACCAGGCTCCTCTGTCCATGGAATTTTCCAAGGAAGAATACTGGAGTGGGTTGCCATTTCCTTCTCCAGGGGATCTTCCCAACCCAGGGATCGAACCCAGGTCTCCCGCATTGCAGGCAGACACTTTACCACCTGAGCCACCCTGGGGAACACCTGGAGTAACAGGCAAATTTGGTCTTACAGAATGAAGCAGGGCAAAGGCTAACAGAGTTCTGCCAAGAGAACACACTTGTCATAGTAAACATCCTCTTCCAACAATACAAGAGAAGACTCTACACGTGGACATCACCAGAGGGTCAGTAACAAAAGCAGATTGATTATATTATTTTATTTGCAGCCAAAGATGGAGAAGCTCTACACAGTCAGCAAAAACAAGACTGGGAGCTGCTGTGGCTCAGATCATGAACTCTTTATTGCAAAATTCAGACTTAAACTGAAGAAAGTAGGGAAAACCACTAGACCATTCATGTATGACCCAAATCAAATCCCTTATGATTATACAATAGAAGTGAAAAATAGATTCAAGAGATTACATTTGATAGACAGAGTGCCTGAAGAATTATGGATGGAGGTTCGTGACATTGTACAGGAGACAGGGATCAAGACCATCCCCAAGAAAAAAGAAATGCAAAAAGGCAAAATAGTCGTCTGAAGAGGCCTTACAAATAGCTGAGAAAAGAAGAGAAGTGAAAGGAAAAGGGAAAAAGGAAATATATACCCATTTGACTGCAAGGAGATCCAATCAGTCCACCCTAAAGGAAATCAGTCCTGAATATTCATTGGAAGGACTGATTTTGAAGCTGAAACTCCAATACTTTGGCCACCCGATGCAAAGAGCTGGCTCATTTGAAAAGACCCTGATGCTGGGAAAGACTGAAGGCGGGAGGAGAAGGGGATGACAAAGGATAGGATGGTTGGATGGCATTACCGACTGAATGGATATGTTTGAGTAAACTCCGGGAGTTGGTGATGGACAGGGAGGCCTGGCATGTGCAGTCCATGGGGTTGCAAAGAGTCGGACACAAATGAGCGACTGAACTGAACTGATCCTGACCTCACTTATTTCATTATATCTGAACATTGCTCAGTAACATATCCAGTTCTCTCAGCAGCATGAGACATGGGACCAGTCACTATGGAAGGAGAATATCCTTAACTTGACCCTCAAAGCACTCAGTCACCCCCAGAACAAAGACAATACTCTGAACTTGCTCTCGGCTGGTTGAGTGAACAGTCCCTTTCCTGTGACCACTAAAATAAGCACAAATATTCCCCAAATTACCCAAGAAGCAACCTGGTTTCCTCATGTAACAGTGTATACAGGTCTGTCTCGTTCACTAAGCCTGACACACGCTCAGCACTTAGATGTTTGTTGAAAAAATGAAGGCATCACTGACACTGGAGTTAACAAAACATCTGGTTTTCAATCGTATCAACGCCAAAATCCCTGGCATTTGTTCTTGTCTTGTACTGAGGGGTCACATCTTAAAAACACTCACTTTAATCCTCTGAGGCCTAGTCTCTTCGTCTGTGACACAGTGGCCTCCCTGCCTCATGGGGCCACTATGCCAATCAAATGAGACATGCCACTAGAAAGTGCTTTATCAACTCTAAAGCGACCCACATGCAATTAACTTTGAGGATGGCCCAGCAGTAAAACTGGGCATAAGTTAAAATTGAAGCTAACCTAAATAACTAATCACGGGGTATTAAATTATGTTAAATGAATGGCAATAACACCTGTAAGACAGGCTACTACATATCCAATAAAAATAATATGTAATGATATGAAATAATACCTATGTTGTTATAAAAAAAGGCGTATCACATTAAATGCAGTGTGTTCCACACTTGTATTAAAGCTTGTTTATTGTATGCATGAAGAAGAAACCAGCATGATTGCTAAAACATACTCATCAATATCGGTGATGGGAATATAAAGGACTTTACCCCTTTTTGGGGGGCACAAAACATGTATACCTTTCATAACCTAAAAAATTACAAAACCACATGCACATCTAAGTCATCACTGTTATAAACGTAAATAACCCCAAACAGTAAAGCTTCTAAGCAGCGGGTATCTGTCAGAACTGTCCCTGCCCTGAATCTTCCACTCCTCTCTCTATCTGAACCCCATGTGGCAGGATGGATGACATATTCAGTCAACAAACTATCACTTGCCTCTTCAGCACAGTTTATGAGAACAGAGCACTTCACTCTTATCCCTGCATTTCAAAAAAACTCCCTGTCTACTCTTAAATAGGACCATATAAATCTTCGGCCATCTTGTCACAGTGGAGCGACAAATTCCTAAGAAGTGGGGATATTCACTGGTTATAAAGTCATACTGGTTCTAACAGAAAAAGTCCAGAAGCAAAATCTATAAACTGGGGACATGGATTGGAAATACAAGCCACAAGCTACTTTCTCTGGCTTTGCTTTATGATCGTACTGATACTGATGAGGTTTGAAATTTCAAGGTATATTCTCCTCCCATTTTAATTAAAAACAAAACAAGCGTAAATCTGTATTTCTGAATAGCAATGCCCTTGTCTAAAATATTTACAAAATAAGGCAACTACTTCTACAGCGAGTCCTTTTTTTAAAACAATCAGAAAAAACCTGGCCTTCCCCCTGCCGCCCCCAGGATGAGCATGTTAGTGCAATGTAATAATTCACAAAATGACTTCACTCCCTGATAGCACTTTACCCAGTAATTGGTATTTAGTAGCCCTTGCCAGCTCACCATTAAAAATGGATTATTTTATTGATCACAACACCTTGAGAAAAGCGTCTCAGCTCTGCTCCTGAAAATCTTCCTCGTCTTATTTTTCTGTTGGTTTTAAGTGTCTCATCCATCCAAGTGCATTCAACCTCATGTGCACTAACAAAGTAAAGGTAATTGAGCCTCAAGACGGATCTTAAGCAGCACAATGAGTTCATCTTCTAGGGCTCAGGAGCTGTACGTGCACAAAAATGTTTTGGTTATTTTTCCTAAAAGCAAAGAAGAAAGGCAGATGGAATCTCAGCCTACAGGACAGTTGATTTCTAAGGAAGGGTTAATATCTTTCCTTCCATCTAGCCATGAACTACACCAAAGAGTCCCTCACGGCATGAGATGGGAAGACATTTCACTTGATGTTGCACAAATCCAACTTTTAAATTGCCCTTCAGAGGAATCTCTAGGCAGACAAGCCGACCTTCTACAGGGAGATCAAAGAGAAAAGGAATCGCAGTGGCCAGGCCCCTTCATGTGGACAGACAACACCCGTGCCAGCACCTGCTGCTCCTCAGGGGGTGCGATGGTGCGGGAGTCGCATGGTAGCTAAGCGCACAGAGGGCGTGGCGCCTGCGGAAGGCGGGCGCAGCCAGCTGGCCAGAGGCGGAGACGCGCTGCGCCACCCAGACCAAGAGCCCAGCTGCAGCCCAGCCGCCCACGCGTGCACAGGTGTCTGCAGCAAGGGCGCACTGCTCCAGGATCAGACGTGTGCATCGGAGGGCACAGGCGGCGCTCTGACACATTAGTTAGTGTCTGCCCGAAAAGAACAGATCACTTGACATGCTTGTGCCTAAGCTGCACTTTCCCTCTCGACTGCTGGATAACTGTATGCTTACAAGGGGAGATGGCGGAGACACATCCAGGGAGCCCAGAAACACCCCTCCACCGAGCCTGCCACACTTTCAAGTCCCACCGGCAGGCCTTTCACCGTGAAAGCCTGCACTGTGGTTCTGAGCTGTGGGAAAACATCCACTTGGGACTCAGCCGAGACCATGAATGTGCTTTATTTGTGAGCCCCAGCAGAAACGCAGCCTGTCTTAACTTCTCCCTGAAGACCATCCATGTGAAGGCATAGCCTTCATGAAGAACTAGGAGGTGACATCGCTCACACAAACAGCGCGGGTGACTAAGTTACTGCATTTATACTGCATAACCATCCTGTTTCTGGAAATGGAGTTAAAACCTCATGCTTCATCGTAAAAGGACCTGAAAGAAAATTCTAATATTCTAAAGCTCTAAACTAGTCAGATAGCCTACAACGTGAACATATTCCATCAAAGAACACAAAACTTTCCATTACATACTCAGAGTCCCCACAGTGCATCTTGACTGTGTGTGTGTGGGGGGGGTAGAGACGGTACTAACTTTACTAGCACAGTGACACCTACTTGTGACCCCTCAAAACCAATACTCATAAAGGTATTTTCACAGAGAATACACAGCTCGGAGCGTCTGCGTACTTGGCATATTAAACAGAAAAGAAAGCAACTCCATGAAACCCCAAATTATTCAGAGTACTTTTGGGAAATTTGAGCCTCTTAAAATGGAAATCCTACTAAATGCCTGACATCCTGGGGTCAGGGAGGTGAAGTGAGGTGGGGACCCCTTCTGTCAGGTGGGACCCAGGACACG
>SJYG01001536.1:69398-82250 GCA_006410535.1 Litocranius walleri
TAGAAAAGGCAGAGGAACCAGAGATCAAGGTGCCAACATCTGCTGGATCATGGAAAAAGCAAGAGAGTTCCAGAAAAGTATCTATTTCTGCTTTATTGACTATGCCAAAGCCTTTGACTATGTGGATCATAATGAAGTGTGGAAAATTCTGAAAGAGATGGGCATACCAGACCACCTGACCTGCCTCTTGAGAAACCTGTCTACAGGTCAGGAAGCAACAGTTAGAACTGGACATGGAACAACAGACTGGTTCCACATTGGGAAAGGAGTACGAAAAGGCTCCTTTATTGTCCACCCTGCTTATTTAACTTATATGTAGAGTACATTGTGAGAAACGCTGGGCTGGAGAAAGCACAAGCTGGATCAAGATTTCCGGGAGAAATATCAATAATTTCAAATACGCAGATGACACCACCCTTGTGGCAGAAAGTGAAGAACTAAAGAGCCTCTTGATGAAAGTGAAAGAGGAGAGTGAAAACTGGCTAAAGCTCAACATTCAGAAAACTAAGATCATGGCATCTGGTCCCATCACTTCATGGCAAATAGATGCGGAAATAGTAGCTGAGTTTATTTTTCTGGGCTCCAAAATCACTGCAGATGGTGACTGCAGCCATGAAATTAAAAGACACTTGTTCCTTGGAAGGAAAGTTATGACCAACCTAGACAGCATACTAAAATGCAGAGACATTACTTTGCCAACAAAGGTCCATCTAGTCAAGGCTATGGTTTTTCCAGTAGTCATGTATGCATGTGAGAGTTGGACTGTAAAGAAAGCTGAGCGCTGAAGAACTGATGCTTTTGAACTGTAGTGCTGGAGAAGACTCTTGAGAGTCCCTTGGACTGCAAGGAGATCCAACCAGTCCATCCTAAAGGAGATCAATCCTGGGTGTTCATTGGAAGGACTGATGTTGAAGCTGAAACTCTAATACTTTGGTCGCCTGATGCAAAGAGCTGACTCATTTGAAAAGACCCTGATGCTGGGAAAGACTGAGGGCAGGAGGAGAAGGGGACGACAGAGGATGAGATGGTTGGATGGCATCACTGACTTGATAGACATGGGTTTGGGTGGACTCCGGGAGTTCGTGATAGACAGGGAGGCCTGGCGTGCTGTAGTCCATGAGGTTGCAAGGAGTCGGACACGACTGAGTGACGAACTGAACTGGACTTGCTTTTGTATTGAATCTGAGCTAGTGACTGAAGACAGTGGAAAACCATATTCTGTTATAGAAAAGTTTTACAAATAAGCAGATAAAGACATCTAGAATATACTTTGAGAGGCTGAACTAAAATAAGTTTTATATGTTTAACTTGTGGTTTTTTTAAAAGCTAGACAGTAGTAGAGACAAATACACAAGTAAGAATTCACAGATGTATTTGTACACGCACACATAAATTCCTTAGCTTTTTTGGCTAAAAATGTCTTGACGAGTTCTCAAATGGGGTCATGCTGTCTACGAGGAGCACAACTGGCTTCTTTGTGGAAGAAGGACAGGTTTTAGCTATTATGGTGGTTTACGGCCTAACAACAAGCCCGCAGCATATAAACAAATATGCAGCACGGTCTGTGGCAAGAGCACTGCACGCTGGAAGGCAGTGTGCTTGGGTGGAAATGTCTGAAGACCTCTCAGGGGTGACAATGAAAGAAACTATCTGGCAGAAATGGCATCCGAGCACACCCAGCATACAGATGCTGCCAGTTCTGGTGGCTGAATGCAATTTCACTGAGAAAGCCAGGGTTCCCCAGAGAAAAGGCTGATTTCCTAACAGAGATGGGGAAAACATGACATAAAGCTGTGTTATATTAAGGCACCTGAAGCTAAGGATGTGCTCCGTGAGTGACGGGACATCCAAGGATAACATGAGCACCACCCTGAAGTGCTCCCACCGGCTGATCTCGGACAACTTAACAATGAATTAAAAGCCAGTAAATAAAAGGTCCACTGAGTCCACACTGACATGAATCTACTGATGACGGGGGAGAAAGGCAAGCCGTCCCTCGCAGAAGAGAAGGGGCGCTAAGCCACGGGTACGTGGCAAACCAGGAAGTGAAAGGTTCACACGGGGAGGCTGCAGATTCCAACAATCTCCCTAACTACACAGGGGGTCCCTAGCACTTTGCAGGGGGGCCCAGCCTCACCAAAAGAGCCAACTTCACATCATCAACTTCAGGATAAAGTGTCAGGTGTACTGGGGACAGTGCATCACCTCCAGGGTCTTCCTGCTCAAAACTCACATCTGATCACGATGTTGCAACTGAAACTCTAACTGAGGAAGACCTGACACCATAACTGGCTTATCGTCTTCAAAATTTTCAAGGTCATGAAGAAACTGGGAAACAGTGTCAGCTTTAAGGTGCTTTGCACTGATGGCGTGAGCCCCGCTCTGGGGAGGGCAGGTGATGAGGTGGGCGTGGGCTGTGGAGGAGACACTGCTGTGTCTATGGCAACGCCAGATGCTGACCACTGCATTCTGGCTGTGTAGGGGAATGCTGTTCTTGGTGACGATGCACTGGAGCACTGGAAAAGGTCAGAGTAGATGGTGAGAAAGTTGGGAAACTCAGCAACAAAGATCTATATGAAAAACTCGTTTCCTCCCCTTTTTTCTTCCCTGCAGAATGGGCCCAAAGAAGAGATAAAATCCAGAAATGTCCAAGAACAGGAGCAGGGACTTACTAAACTGACTGCCGGATTGACCTCTGCAGAGCACAAACTCGGCCAGGTGCCCAGGTGAACCCTCGACTTTAGGACACAGTGCCCCAGCTTGTTTGCCAAATTTCCCCCTGGGCCTACCTGAAATATACCTTTCTAAGGGGCCTTCTCCAGCTCCTTCTCAGACAAGGCTATGTATCCATAGCACCCTAACTCTCCCTGGCTCAACTCAATACAGATTTAGCTATTTAACAGTGTAATTCCTCCAACAGGGCTGATAGCCTCGTGCAAAGATGAAGGCATTTCTCTGGTCCACTGCTGTGCATGTGAACCCACCACCAGGTGCGGACTTGCCAGCACACAGCCAACTAAAATGAAAACTCAGTGGAATGTGAGACAGAAAGTTAATAAAAACAGCAACAGAAAAATCTCTTTAAAAAAGTCTTTAGGGATACCAAGTAAGTTTTGTTAATGTGACTCTAAATTCTTTTCCCTGTTAGGGCTCTTTGAAAACAAAGAGTCCTGTGTAACTCCATCTCTGGTACAAACTGGGCATCCTGGAAAATTCCAGCAATGCTTCAGATGAGGAATCGCTGACACAGCTGTGCACTGGGCCTCCAAGGGTGCCCCTCAGACCCAGGAAGGTGTGAGGCTACTGGGAGGATGGAAAGGGCAGCTGGGAGAGGACCCTTTTGGACAGTGAACCCGCCAGGGTGAGTGGCGAGAGAGAGTGCACCTTGGGGGCCTGCAGCTACAGGGAGAAAGCTGGCGGGGCTCCAGGCTAGAGAAGCCGAGCGGCCAGGGCCAGGGGCACAGACGGCAGCTCTATACGCAAGGAAGACGGACTCTACAGAAAGCATCCATGTTTCTGGGAATCCCTCCTCATTCAGACAGGAGAGGCACGGACGGGCTTGCAGCGGACAATGACAAAGGAAAGTCAAGGACCTTCCCTGCCCAAGCTGACTCAGAGGGCAGGAGCTGTCTCTTGAGACACCCTTGCTGGCATATCGTGGCCATGTCCTAAGGAAGCCCCCTTCCCTTCCAGCCCGGGCACAGCCTCCGCGCCCATCCCCCTTCTTGTCCCTGCTCCTCCATCCCACCTGGCTTATCCTCCTGGGCACCTGAGAGTCTCTGTTCAGCAGCAGCTGCCCCTCAGGGCATGGCTGCCTTGCCAGCCTGGCATGTCTGTCCTCATGGTGGGCTCCAGTCCACGCTCCCAGCTTCCACTTTTCACACAGGACACCTCTGCTCCCTGATCCTATCACGAGCTAACTGTGGAAACAGCCTTCATCCGCCTGAAAACCAATGATTCTGGAGCGGCTGCCAGCAGGAGCCTGCCTCCCTCCTCCCCAGGCTGGAGTGAACCCTGGAGCCCCCCATGCCCACCTCCCACCACCAGCATCTGCTTGTGTCCCCACTCCCTCCTCCCCTCAGCACTTTAGGCCTCCGCACACTACGGATCCTACACGCTGAAGCCCAGGCCACCTTCCTCCCCAGAGTGGATGCGACACTGTGCTGAGTAGGGCCTGGGAGAGACAGAGCCTGTCCCCACCCTGGCATCAACCTGAGCTGCAGGATCTGCTGGCCCAGAAGACAGCAACAACCCAGGCTCACCATGCAGCAAGGCTGCACGCGCAGGACGCGGGCGGCGCTTGCACTGGGGGCTATGGGAAGCATCCTGGACGCTAAGGCATGTTCCTAAAGACAGGCAGGAGTGTGGTGGGCTGAAGTCAAAGGAAACCTTCTCTGTTACAAAAGCATGCAGCGCAGTCACCGACAATGGAGATTTCTTCCCTCCAACATCCGCTGGATCATGCAAAAAGCAAGAGAGTTCCAGAAAAACATCTATTTCTGCTTTATTGACTATGCCAAAGCCTTTGACTGTGTGGATCACAATAAACCGTGGGAAATTCTTCAAGAGATGGGAATACCGGACCACCTGACCTGCCTCTTGAGAAATGTGTATGCAGGTCAGGAAGCAACAGTTAGAACTGGACATGGAACAACAGACTGGTTCCAAATAGGAAAAGGAGTGCATCAAGGCTGTATATTGCCACCCTGCTTATTTAACTTCTATGCAGAATACATCACGAGAAATGCTGGGCTGGAAGAAACACAAGCTGGAATCAAGATTTCTGGGAGAAATATCAATAACCTCACATATGCAGATGATACCACCCTTATGGCAGAAAGTGCAGAGGAGCTAAAAAGCCTCTTGATGAAAGTGAAAGAGGAGAGTGAAAAAGTTGGCTTAAAGCTCAACATTCAGAAAACGAAGATCATGGCATCTGGTCCCATCACTTCATGGCAAACAAATGTGGAAATGGTGGAAACAGGGTCAGACTTTGTTTTTCTGGGCTCCAAAATCACTGCAGATGGTGACTGCAGCCGTGAAATTAAAAGACACTTACTCCTTGGTAGGAAAGTTATGACCAACCTAGACAGCATATTCAAAAGCAGAGACATCACTTTGCCAACAAAGGTCCATCTAGTCAAGGCTACGGTTTTTCCAGTGGTCATATATGGATGTGAAGAAAGCTGAGCACTGAAGAATTGATGCTTTTGAACTGTGGTGTTGGAGAAGACTCTTGAGAGTCCCTTGGACTGCAAGGAGATCCAACCAGTCCATCCTAAAGGAGGTCAGTCCTGGGTGTTCTTTGGAAGGAATAATGTTAAAGCTGAAACCTCAGTACTTTGGCCACCTCATGAGAAGAGTTGACTCATTGGAAAAGACTCTGATGCTGGGAGGGATTGGGGGCAGGAGGAGAAGGGGACGACTGAGGATGAGATGGCTGGATGGCATCATGGACTCGATGGACGTGAGTTTGAGTGAACCCTGGGAGATGGTGATGGACAAGGAGGCCTGGCGTGCTGCGGTTCATGGGTTCGCAAAGAGTCGGACACGACTGAGCAACTGAACTTAACTGAACTGAACCATCAGATGACTTGGGACACACATAAAAGCAGTTTTAGAAGCTTAAAACTTCTAAGTAAAACCTCCATCCCCATCCTCTCCCTGGAATACAGTATGCAGAGGAAGAATAGAGCCCCAAGCCTACACAGGACAAGCAGCACTGAAATCTCAGCGCCACAGCAGAGGCTCGCCCAGACAGGGCTGACGTAGGCGGTAAGAGCTCCTCCGACCCTCCTACCAGAGGACGAGCTTTCTCTTACAACCTAGATGAACAAATCTACTAACTTCCAGGAAAAAGAAACAAATAGAGAGTGAATGTCTCTTAAAATCACACCTGCACATTCACTCTACGCAATGAAAGAAAACGCCGCTTATGTCAAAGGCAAGATATACAGAACCTTTCCCCTCCGTTTCTTCATTCCACACACACACAAATCCTGCAAATCTCTACTCAACTGAGAGCAAAAACATGCACTTAAATAAGGCTTAAAACAGGGAGAAGGAAAAGCACAGTGGAAGCCGGAATGTAAACCGTGTGGGGAGCAGGCGGAAACACTACGGAGAGGCCGCGGACGGCCTGCCCAGCCCACATTTAAGAAACGTGAATAAAGTATTTTAAAAAAAGAAAAAGAAACGTGAGCCTCCAGCACCAGGCCTGGAATGAACAACACGCTGAAGTCTGGTGTCAATTTAAATGCATTGAACACCAGAAAAATGCCCCCAACCAGGGCTTCAAACTTGTACAGCACATTTCCACTCAGCCCAACTAGATTGCCTGTCACATCTGACACGGCTCGTCAAAAGTTATCCTTCACTGCTCATGGGCAACATCGAGGTCAAGAGACCAAGTACAATGGGCCAACCCATCCCCATTTTTTCCCTTCAGAGCAGCAGATATTGAACTCTAAAATGACAAGACAGAGCAACTTGAAACGGCTGCCAGAGAAACAGAAGCTGTCCAAGGCCGCTGATCTGAAGGAGAAAAAGCAGTGTGTGTGTGCGTGTGTCAGGGTGAGGATCCTCTGACAGTCTGGCACAAAGAAGCCACAGCCAGCACCAGGAGCTCAGGGGCTCTGCTCCTGGCAGCAAGACAAGCTCGCTGGCCCAGGGGGCGGCAGGGAGGACCAGCCCGCACGGCGCTGGCCTGACCGCGCCTGGGGCACGCGGGCGGGCGGCCCTGCTTCCTCTTATGAGGGCCCATCTCACCCCCGCCCCTCACTGCTCAGCCTGGAAGAGGAAGGGAGTTCCGACGCAGGCTACGGCATGGACACACCGAGGACGTTACCGAGAGAAAGGAGCCGGTCACAGAAGCGGGGCTCCTGCGTGGCACTGAGGGTCAGGGGTGCGGCAGGGAAGCAGCGTGGGGCGCGCAGGCTGGGGGCGGGGGCTGTGGGCAGAGTGTTTCAGGTTGGGGGATGAGGACGTTGCGGAGACAGTGGTGGTGATGGCTGCAGGACAACTTGAATGTACCTGGATGTACACTGTATGCTGTACACTGAGCTACACGCCTGAAAATGGCAAAGATGGAAAATACTAAGTTATTTGTATTTTATCACAGGAAAAAAAAAAACAATATGGGTAAAAGGTTTACCCATAGTAAACCCACCTGTTTACCATGAATTAAAAGCAAAGTTGGACAGCAACCATTTCTTTCAGGTACGTGCTCCCTTGTGCACAAAAAGAACCGGGTTCTGATGGAAGTCAAATGGGAGCTCTGGTGAGGCTCTTTTAGACCTTTTTATATTAACAGAAACACTGGCACTGTAAAATTTCCAAGTAGAACATGACATATAATGACATGGCATGCTTGGGGGTTAGCCCAGCCAAACCCCCAGAGCCAGGGGAGGGGCAGCAGCATTCCCCAGAGACACGGGGAACCGCAGAGGGCACACACGTAGCCCAGCATCCAGGCATGCAAGGAAAGGGGTCCACCCTTGGGGGCAGGGCCCAACTGAGTACAAACCCAGCCAAGCGCCCAGGCTGCACGGATAGAATCACCAGGCAAAATGTGGACCAAGGACGCCGCTTCTGGTTTTGTTTTTAATTGTTAGGAAGCAAAGCACATTTGTTATCTGATTCCTGTGAAATGACTTCCTCTTGCTTTCATTCTGCATCCCAGTCCTTAGGGACTTCTCTTCCCTGTTGGGCCCAAGATACTGAAGCAGGCTCTACTTTTACATGAACCTTCCAGAACAGACCCTGAAGGCCCCGGCTGATTCCAAACACCCTCAGTCATGTTGTCCCCAAATAGCTTGTAGCATGGTTTCCCTATCCCAGTGTAAATAGGGATTAAAAAATAAAATAGTGTTTTAGACAGACTGGCTCCGCAGGAGGGCTGCAGCTATGTGTCTGAACTTAGTTATAAGAGGGTCTGTAACCATTTTAAAGCATGGACCAAACAAAGTTAAAGGCTGTTACCAAGTCTCCCACCTGCATCTGTAGAGGACAGAGTGTAAGCACTGCTCCAGAGGCAGGGGGCTGGCAAGGAGAAAAAGGGCCCAGAGATACTCTGAGCTGGCATGAGGGTCCTGGGCAGCCTGATGCCAAAATGAAAGACTCCCTTAACCAAACAACTAATAAAATTATTTCAAAACAGTGGGATAGTTAAGTATCTTGCCTCGCATTATCATTAAAGGTTAAAAGTCAGTAGGCTCTGTGACCAGCCCAGTTTCCCTGCAAAGTGCACCACCCAGCAGAGTCGTGGGGGAAAGAAGCTTGCCTGCCCTCTGGCCCTGCCCGTGACAACTCATGTATGCAGCATGCACTGGTGGTGGTCGGGGCCCGATGACCCGGAGGTCCACGTTTCAGCACTGAAACCGTGGCGCCTGCGAGACTCCTCTTCAGGGCCCACACCACACCTGCAAACTCAGGTAGGTTCTGAGCTATACCACGTGCTGCTGCCCTGGACGGGAAGCACATCCTTCACAGCTCCGGCCCTTCCAGAGGGTAGTCACGGCCAATGCCAGGCTGCTGTGGGGAGACCCAGGCCCGAGCCCCGGTCTCAACCTAGGATGACGGGGAAGGCTGCTGGAGCCCCAGTGCAGCCCAGAGGGCAGGCTGTCACCTCACTTGCAAGCAGGTGACTCTGCAGGCCCTGGCTTCCCCTAGCCTGGTCATGCCTTTCACCCTTCCTAGAGGGTGTACATGTATCAGAGGAGTCCTGCTCAGTAAATCGGGCTTCCCTAGTGGCTCAGTTGGTAAAGAATCTGCCTGCAATGCAGGAGACCCTGGTTCAATTCCTGGGTCAGGAAGATCCCCTGGAGAAGGGATAGGCTATCCACTCCAGTATTCTTGGGCTTCCCTTGTGGCTCAGCTGGTA
The DNA here is from genome assembly GCA_006410535.1 of Litocranius walleri. Lineage (NCBI taxonomy): Eukaryota > Metazoa > Chordata > Mammalia > Artiodactyla > Bovidae > Litocranius > Litocranius walleri. The sequence goes on from SJYG01001536.1 coordinate 78,280, forward strand.
AAGAATCTGCCTGCAATGCAGGAGACCTGGGTTTGATCCCTGGGTTGGGAAGATCCCCTGGAGAACAGAAAGGCTACCCACTCCAGGATTCTGGCCTGGAGAATTCCATGGACTGTGTAGTCCATGGGGTCACAGAGAGCCGGACATGACTGAGCGACTCTCACTTCACCCAATAAATCATGTGCATGCAGCTTCCATCTGAGTCTGTCTCCAGGGGCCTCTGAAATAAGCCCCTTTCACGTCTATGATTTGATGCATTCACTCATTCTCTGCACTAAAAAGACTGCAAACTAAAAACCAACTCAGGATGAAATACCAAAGCCTAAGAATCAGAGGCGCAGTGAACTACTGCCCATCAAATCCCCCTGTTTTCTGGGACTGTCACATCTCATTTCTTCAGTAGGGACTCTGTGCCCTACCGTGTGCCAGATACTATTCCAGGCCCAAGAGACACATCAGTGAGTCACATGAGCAGAGGGTCTGTCTTTGCAGAGCTTGCATGTCAATGGGAGAGACAGGAAAACAAGTAAATACTGAATTACATGCAAAACTGGGCTTGGCAAACTTTCTCCCAGGGAAGTCCTTCCTGGGTACCCAGGGGAGACTGGTTCCAGGATGGCCCAGAGACACCAACATCTGCAGGTGCTTGAGCCCTCTATGTCTGGGTAGCATAGCTAGCCTCTGGACCCTCAGCTTTCTCGGCTGCTTGAACCTGTAGGGCTGACCCCTGAGTGTGGAGGGCTGAGGGTTGACTGTATTACATATTTTAGGCTTACAGGCCGTTCCGTCTTTATTACAACTGCTCAACTCTGGAGTCTTAGCAAAAAGCAGCCATACAGCAACATGGTTCATGGCTGTGTTCCAATAAAACTGGATTTATATAAATAAGCAGCCAGCCTTCAGTCTCAGTTGGCAAACTCATATTCTAGATTTTTTTTTTTTTAAGAACATGAAACAGAGATCAGAAGTGCTATGGCGGGGATGGGGGTCATTACTGCATAAGGCAGAGAATTCAAGGAAATGACAGGCAGCTAATAAATGGATGCAACGGTCAAGTGTCCCAGGTAGCGAGGGGGAAGGGGGGATAGCATATGCAAAGGCCCTGGGGCAGAGCATGCTGGGCATTCAAGGGACAGCCAGGGGGTAGCACCACTGGAACAGAATCCGGTGGTGGAAGCTGAGGACAAGTTCAGAGAAGAAGGATGGGGGTGGAGTAGAAGATCACACAGGCCTTGCAAGGTGTTCTAAGGCCTTTGGCTTTAATACAGTAATGATATATACAAAGTTTAAGGTGAAATTCTTGTAAGATCATAGAGTCTCGGGCTTCCCTGATGGCTCAGGTGGTAATGAATCTGCCTGCAATGTGGGAGACACCAGTTCGACCCGTGTCAAAAGATCCCTTGGAGAAGGAAATGGCAACCCACTCCAGTATTCTTGCCTGGAGAGTCTCATGGATAGAGGCGCCTGACAGGCTACAGTCCAAAGGACTGCAAAGAGTCTGACAACAACTGAGCAACTAAGCACATAGGGTCTTGGGATACCAATATATTCTAACAATAAAAATATTCTGATACATTCTAAGTCTCTGAAAAATTCTAATTCACACACAGACTATAGGATAATGCTAACTGGATATTTAAACACATGAGTACATATTCCAAAATAATCCAAACAACAGTGCACTGAATATGGAAACACCTCCACATCTAAGGCATGCAGCGTCTGCCAGCAGCTTTCTATTCACTCCTTTCCTTTCAACAAAGAAGTCACTTTCCATCCTTCCTCTTTGCTGCCAAGCTTCTGGGCCTGTTTCTGAAGGCTGCACACTCACACTTGGCCAGCGCCACCAGCCTCCAGCCAGCCACTTCTGCAGCACCTTCTGTGAGGAAAGTGCTGACCGAGGCCTCTTCTCTTGAGCTCCGTCACACTCGGCACACTCACACTCAGACTCAGTGAGCACACTTAGATATCAGCCTCCTCAGACCACAAGCTCTGGACAGGAAGGCGCAGGCTGGCTGGCCCGGCCCTTGCTGGTGGCAATGAAAATATCAGTGTAGAGCAGATAATCCCACATATGCCGGTACTCCCATTACCATCTTCCAGCACGAGGCTGTGAAAGGACGTGGGGCAGGGCCCAGAGCAGACAGACCAGCACTGCCCTCACCCGTCCTTCAGCCTGGCAATAACACGCCCCATCTGGTCACCCACACAGACCACAGCCCCCATTCTGCATGGTGAAGCTCTACGACACCAGAAGAATTTGCTGAGGCCAGAAACAGGAGAGTTATGGATAATCTCCCCCTCTGAATGAAACCCCTTATTTGCCTCTCAAAATCATTTTCTATTTGAAAGTCTCACATACAAAGCCCTGCCCTGCAAGAAACTCACTCAGCGCCACTCAACCTGGACCTGCTAAGGAGAGACCTAAGGGGTTCCGAGCACGGCAAACACCATGACTTCTTGCTGCCACTGGCTGATGACTCAAGAGCAGGGCCCCCAAAGGGACACTGAATTAGTTTTACACAAGCTTTATTCCCCTTACCTCAGCTGCTGTGTCTCATTCTAAACAAACAGGAAAGGAAAAAATAACCAGAACCCATGTCTAGCATGTGAGGTGAAGGGGAAAGGAGACAGACTGAAACGCTAGCACAGGGACCACAGGTGGGCCTTACCCCCCACTTCAAGGAGCTCCTGTGTTCTCACACTGAACCCTTTCCAGCTAAAATGAAATTACTGAGAACAGCCGAGATTATGATTGTACTCATAAACGTTTTTCATGGAATAACATAAAAGAAATAGGCAAGAAGGTGAGAGGATAGACTATTAAGCAGAAAAACTAAATTGAAGAGCATATAATTATATGCAAAGAGATTATGCCTTATTTTAATATAAATAAAACTTTTTAAGCATAAGATAAAAAGCCATGCCTCAATACACCAGCTTTCCAATAGAATACATTCAATTCAAATGATTCTCATAATTTCAAAACAATGCTATTTGCTTTATTTCAGAAGTCTTACTATTTATGCATTTTACGATGGAGGAGAGCAAAAAGGTTGAGTACATCTCCCAGGGAGAAACTGGCTCACGACACAGCCATGGCGGGAACCCGGAATTCTACCCTCTCCCTCCCGTTACCGGCTGGCTCTGTGACTAACTGCAGCAGACCCCTCTGTGCAGAGACTATTTCCACACTCTGCTCCGGGCTAAACATTCTTCTGTGTATATACTAGTAAATTCAACAGCCTCTTTAACATCTGAGAACGAATTACTGACAAGTCATTTTTTGCTCCATATTGCAAGTCGACGTGGCAACCCTGTTTTTTTCTATTATAAACATGTGCTGTACCTCGGCTCCCAGTCGTTTTGGATGCTGATACAAGATTCATAATGGCTGTCAGAATCTGCAATTTTCCCTTTTGTTTTATGAGGTCAGGCAATATTACATGCACTGATATATTCCATTTTCCCAGCTGAAAACCTTCTCATTTGAGCCCGACAGGTTGAGGGAGTCATGATTTTGCAACCTCGCATGTGAAACATGGGACGAGGGGGCAGGTGGCTAGCCCTGCACTCTCCTCTTGCTCTTGTCCACTGGCAACAGTAAATTAAACTGTCAAAAATGGAATTGTCCTGTCATCAACAAAGCTACAGCTTTGCAAATATTGCAACATCGGATATATTTCTAATTCTGCATTTCCCTGCACCTGTAATTTCATCAGAAATTCGCACTGGACCATGGTGAGAAGCTGTCCAAGGGACACTGGCATTGTGAATTCCTTTAGAGGTTTGACATGGCATTTCAAAGACAGAAATTAATGAACAGTTCTGGCAATCTGTAATATATATAAAAAGGGTGTTCAGTGTGAGGTCCTGACCTTCAGCAGGACCCTTTAAAAGGGTAGGAATGCTAACGTGGAGATGACATGCTGCGGAGCAGATGAAAGGAAATTATACACAAGTTTCTCTAC
>SJYG01001536.1:86933-107509 GCA_006410535.1 Litocranius walleri
AAATGACTGCCGAACGCTGGGGAGCACGAGGCTCTCCATGCCCACAGCATGTTCACCGAGACCTCAGGGGCCTCCCTGCCCCGCGCGTTGCTCCCTAAGGCGGCAGCAAAAGCCACGGATTACCCAAAGAGACAAAGGTCAGCAGAGACAGGGAGTCTTCTCCTCCCAGGCCACGCCTCTCCCACTCCAGTACACGGTGTTAACGACAGACAAATTTTGAGGCCATTAAGTATAAACAGGAGCGGAAAGCCAGACAGGCAGGAAGGTGGGATGTGCGGACGTCAGCGCTCAAGTGCTCTCCTAATCCCACAATGCAAGTTTCAGCATTATTGTCTCCATTTAACTGGCATTATTAGTGCCTCGCACCTTGATTACACTGTTGGGCGGTAATCTTCGCCTGCACATGCCATCATTACTTATGTCAAGCCTCTTGAGTGGTTATGAATACTATGTTGTTTTACGAGAGAGAGGAAATTAGTGCCAGTCCCCTAGAGTTTTGGGTGCTTAACACTGAAGCACTACGCGGCCCTCGAAAATCCCACAACAAATCCTTGTTTAGTGCCACATGGAGATAAGGACTTTGCAGCAACACTGGAGCATAAATAACTCATGTCCCTCTTTATTTGTAAATGTCAAAAAAAAAAAAAAAATTGCTGTTCTTTAATGTTGCTTTTCATACAAACGGAGCAGACAGAACCTGTCTTCGTAACTGAGTGAGCACACACCAGTTGAGTAAGGCGTTCTATCTCAGACTGCAATGCCAAGCTAAGACACGAAACAAAGAAATGTCCACAACATGTGTTTGAGTATTATTGTGAAATGCTGTTTTGGACATATTTTTAATAAAAATGAACTTATCAAATCCAGGGGAAACATGTCGTAGTTAACATGAGCCTTTCCTCCAGAGTCTAATAAAGTGGGAAAAATGGTGCCTCATGTGGACTGCATTTTCAATGTTTTTTTAAATATGATCCACTATGTTGCTGAGAAGAATTATTTTCTGGTATTGTAGGGATTTTTGCATTGTCTTTAATCTGTTTACACAGCAAACAAAACCTACAATATGAATAAGTGAACTCCCCAGGGAGAAAATGAAATTCAGAAATGATGTACAGATGGGGACGGGGGCCATGAAAACAGAATATAAATTAACGTGCCCTCAACAGTCACATCTGGAATAGGACAGGCCAAATAAATAATTTTGACATTAAAAGAAACTAAAGATCAGGCAGTGCAAATAGTAGAATAAGTTGTTTTTAAAAAAAATATCATTAGTTTAGAATATGTCTGAAGTGGCATTCAAAATAATCAAGATATTCAAGCTGAAAATGAGACCTGGGTGTGTTTTTCTCTTTCTTTATTCCCCCTATGTCTCTCAATAGCTAGTAATAACCTATTCAAAATATTGCTCCCATAAGAGGGTTTCCAAGTCTCACCTTTTAAAAGTTCTTTTATTTGTGTGTAGAAACAGGATGTCCTGAAGTTTTGCATCTTGAACTTGTTCATGTTTAATTTAATAAAATATTAAAAATAAATCTCAGAAGGCAAACAAATAATCATATGTGCCTGCTACACAGCAGGGAAGCTGTGAACCAAATTTAAGGGCTTGAAACCAAAATTTTGACTCCCATTTACTTCTTTTTTCTTGACCCCTTTGCCATCTTTATTTATGCAGCCCGAGGCAGACTAAACAAAAAGAACAAGAAGTCTTTGGCAGCATCTTCTGAAAGACTGGAGTAAGGACTGCTGGAGACATCATTACAAAAATGAGGAAAGGCCCCAGGGTCACAGTCTGCCAGCCAGGAGGGCCAACTTTGGGGTGCAGGCAGGACCCTGCTGGGACACCCCATCTTCTCAGAGAACCCTCACAGCCCCACTCTCCCCCAGAGCGGACAGACCCCCGGGAGCCTCCTTTTCATTAACCACCCCGGCAGAGTGGGCTCCTCCTCATGTTCTCGAATGAAGCCAATTTTGAAAAATGGCTTCTGACAGGCCTATAAAGCTTGCATGAAGTGACCAAATGGGTGCTCCTAAGCCCACAGACGGCCCCAAGTCACAAACCTGAGAAAGCAGCGCGTGCACATTAACGGCTGCTACATTCTCTAAGTAAAGTCCTCTGGAGCAGAGGCAGATTCACTGTCACCAAACCACCGTCCACTGCATATGTAAAGAACTTCTTTCAGAAGATAAAATATTTTTCTGAGTGTAACAACAGGCATGACTTATTTCAGAATTAAGTGCTAGGCTCTCTGGCGCTTCGGGAAATGTAAACTACAGTTTTTACTCCAAATCCGCAATCCACTTCACTAGCTTGCGCTCTCCGAAGGCCCTGAGCAGCCCCGTAAGATGACGAGGGTCTTAAGAGAGTGCTTTGGTAAATCATGCAAACAAGAGGAGGGAGGAGACAAAGCCACTGCTCTCCCCATTTTATCAGTTCAGCAGATTGATTTATAAACTGTTTTGGGTAGAAAACAAATACCCAGCTACAAATATATAGCACTGACTTTTAAAAAATTAGACCTCTAGTGCCGGCAGACACACATATTACACATCAAATCATGACTAGAGGTCAGGGGGCAGCACCAGGCCAGCCTGCAACCTCCCTGCAGCCAAATGTGGGGATGGAACCAAGGCCGGGCCCAGAGCTCCTATCTCCAGGCCTGTAGTATAAGCAGCACTTTTCCAAACTACAGAATAATCTTAGTTTCAAATTACATAAAAATAATTGATGGTTTCAATACAGTACTTAAATAAAAGAAAGTTTTATTCTTCACAGTGTAAGTGCTGGTATTTTTTGTACCCGACAAGCTGCCCATACAAGAAGTCTAATATTCCTGCCAACAAAGGCATTTGAAATTAGCAATTGCTTTTAGAAACTTTAATTACAATTTTAAAATGCTATTTCTGCTCTATAATAGATTCCAATTGTTTCAGTATTATCTGGCTTGCAAATAAAATCTACAGTAGATGACAATATTCCCAGGATTAATCACTCTTGAAATTCTAATATGCTCTTGAAATACCAAATAAAAAAGACAGCAATGTTGTTGATGTACTGAAAGCTTCTCGCTTTTTGCAGTTTGCTATTATTATGCATATCCAGGTAGAAAGTTAATTAACCCAAAGCTTAAGCTAATTATGATAGCAGAATGCTATCAACCCAACGCGCTCAGTCAGACAGCTGTCCGGAATTTCATTTGCTAATCATTTGTCTTTTGGCTGAGCATATGGTACATTTTCATGCTATCAGAGGAACAACAAACAGCTGAAAATCATTAACTAAAAACAATGTGCATAAAATCAGAAGCAGTTTTTTATACAGCTTTGTGTCAGACAAAAAGCCAGATCCTTGCCCTATAAAAATTAATGATTATTTTGGTTCTTGTCACTTAAAAATTTTAGCTGATAGTGCAATAATATGTGACAAGAATTTCAGTTGTGTCAATTACTTGTTTATATGAGTTTGCAAAAATAGTCAATATTATAATGCTGTTGTCAAAAATATAAATAAGTAAGTTTGGAGGGAGATTAAGAAATATATTCATTCAGATGTCTAAAGACTTGTAATTTGCTTCTGAGGAAAACCTGCTTTCTTTTTTGCTAAACCTCAGTATTAGTACACTAAAACATTAAAGATTCTTTTTTAATTGCAAGGTAAAATGCGTGAAATGTATCTGCACACATTCCCGAAGCAGTATGTGACATTTCTAAGACCATCCAGAAATCTGTGTAGACATCAGAAAGCTACATAAATCACAGCAGGAAGTTCACCTCGGTGTGGAGACTGGGGCGAGGGCAGCAGGGAGGAGCGGAAGCTGTCAGGAAGCCTCTGGTGATGCTGGGAGGACAGGGGCTCTGCGTCTCGGCTGGGGGCCGCCCCACCCCTCTCTGTGTGAGCCTTGCAGTCAGCTCGCCTCTGCATTACAGGCCTTAATTACCTGAAAGCTTGAAAGACAAGGAAGGAAAACAGAAACAAGCAGCGCGGTCCACTTTACTCCTACAGCCAGTGAGCAGGCGCACATCCCAAAACTGAGACTAACTCGTAGGTCCACAACGGCACGGCACAACGAGCTTTCCAGACACAGCCTAACTTTCACCTACTGAATCTGCTGTGACAACATGAATATGCACACTGGTCTTCAAACCAATCTTGAAATCCTTGGTTGAACTGCATTGATTTTTAAGATACTGTGTACCCAGAGGTCTTACATTTTTAACCTAACTTGGAGACTGTAAGAAGCATATTTCTTTTAAGCATAAGTGACTGGTAAAAGGATATTCACAACATTTTTCTTCAAATCAACACTACAATATTAACTTGTTATTTTTTAAAAAGCAATAAAAACCAAGATTCAAAATGTACATGATTTAGTATTACGCTTGGTAACATGGAAATTAAAATACTTCTCCCAAACAGAGAGAAAAATGAGTCATTTGATCAAAGGGTAAAGTAGTTCAACAAACCAAAAATAAACTTTCCTTCTTCTTGGGGAAGGCTGAGGCGTGACATCTGTGACTGGCCAGGCAAAGGCTCGGCCGAGCCCGACTAATTGTCAGTCTCCGGGGATTCTGCTGGTCATGGACCAATGAGCTATGGGGGATTTCCATGGCTGTAATGTGCTGCTGTGACAACGCTCAACTCTGTTATTACAGCGGGCACTCCGACAGCAAGTGCTCTAATATCACATCTCCGCTGCCCTGAAGTGTCCGGAAACTCGGGGCGCCAACAATGCTTCCAAGACTGACGGCAATGTGGGGAGACATTCTCTTCACTGTTTCCCCATGACCTTCTGCTATTTTAGACCAAATCAAAGTGAGTTAGAAATACACACTCCCTCCCTGCTCTCCCAAAGTAACTAGCACACTAGCCATGATCACTGGATTTCTGTCATTGGTGGGAAGGCTTGAACAGAAGACCTCAAGGTCAAGGCAGGATGAGAACTTTTCACAGAGTTCCAACTCATAGGCTTGGAGCCAGATGGCCTCCTGAGGTGGTCTTGTCATTGGTCAACACAATGCTGGAAGGCTGGAATCTCTCAACAACACTTCTGAGCCACCGAAGTGTACCCATGGCTCAGAAACACCCCAATGAAGGAAAATAAAACCTCAGTTACACAGGAAATGTCAACCCAACGGGAAGCCCCCATGTTGCTGTACACTGTGTGGTGCTGCTCAGACGGTGCACACAAGCCTGGAGGGGAAGCGGGGCTGGGCGCGGACCAAGCTGTGCATTTCTGTGTGCAAACCGAAAAGGACTTCTGCCTGCTACTCCACTGGGAAGGCTGAAGCCAAACCTATTACTTTAGTCATAAAGGTTTAATCATCTGCAGTTCAAATGTTGACGCCTCTTCTCAATGTGTGGAATTTTTTGCATCTAAGTTTCTAGGGGAAAAAAAAATGCTTTCAGATGAAAAATGCTGCCAGGGGTTACTTAAACCTGGCCCTTAAAGTCCTTCCTTTCTCTTCCCAAGGCTACAAGCTCAAGTCTGATATTGATATTAATATTAATTTGTCATTAATACTAATGTTTCCTAACCAACTATGAGTATTTTGAAATATCCAATTTCTCTGGATAGCTAAACTTTGAGTTCCACTATAAAAACTGTTTTCTAATTATCGCTTTCCAGTAAGTTATCAGACAATGCAGCGTGGTTTCCTATTAATTCGAGAATTTCATACGTGTGTGGAAAGCTGGCCACCTCGGCAGGTCACAGCCACTTCCCGCACTTCAGGACACCCCAGGACCAGCTGACATCCAAGCAGGCCACTTTGAGGGCAGCCTGCTGGGGCAATAAGAGACAGTACAGATGTTTACCTAATTTGATTAATTTAATTTTGAAACAAGTAATCCAATGAAAGTAATGGTTGTTGTTCTGGCTAGTTCACTGAGCTTAAAAAAAAAAAAAACACACCAGCTCACAAACTATCTGCCAACCTTCCCCAGTCAGCACATCCTGCACAGCCCAGCCGGTCAGAGTCTATAGTTAACTGCCAGCCGCACTTCCAAGTGACAAGAGCGCAGGACTGCTGAACACATTCATCCTCCTTCAAATAAGAGGAACAGGACGTGGTTTCAACTTGCTGCCTCTAGTTCTACCTATTAGAGGACCTTCGAGTTCTTTCCCATGTGTCCACCACAAGGGGCCAGGACCAAACGGGTCAGGCCGGCATGCTCAGACGATGCACACAAGCCGGGAAGAGATGGGGTCTGCGATGGCCCACCGGCACCAGCCCAGATGGCGAGGCCGTGAGGGGCAGCTAAGGCGGGGCGGGCCTGGACGGGCCCCGCACAGGGAGCAGGAGCGCTGAAGGCCTCTCAGTCTCGCGTTGCAGCCCCAGAGAGCAGAGGCTGCAAGCGCTCCTGGTGTTCCACACCGCAGGAGGGCTGTTTCCTCATCTTCATTTCCTACAGACGTTACGAAGGTAGAACCGCACTCAGCGCTCTGGCAGAACAGACACGATTGGCGGGCCAGACGTGGACCACGGGCTGTAGTCTGCCGACCTCTGCTGTGGAGGAAAGGCCTGAGGCCTCCGAACAGTTCAAAGCCCACATCTTCCCCAGGTTGGATAATCCAAGGTAAGGGAACAGAGGGGCTGGCTAACTGTGTTGGCAAACCCCACAGATTTCTTCTTTCAAAAGATTTTAAAAGGTTTTCACGGTGTAACAACGATGCTTCTCTTTGTTTTTTCTTTCTGGATATAACTGAAAAGTAGACGATCAAAATGAGAGAACATAAGGTTTTCCACACCCCCAAATGTGAGTGAGTGGAACTCAGCATGTCTTGCTCCGTCCTCGCTGCAGTGCCGGAGAGCTCCCTAAAGGTTCTCAAGTAAGGCCGCGCTTTCCAGCGGCAGCTCTGCAATTTCACGCGAGGCTGAAATCCAGATGAACTTTCAACCAGAATGCCAGCCATGACAATGGAGCAATTTGTAAAGAAGGTTCCTCTGTAGCCAGAGAGCTCTGATGCAGCAGGATACCCTGGAACGTGAACCTCCTGACGTCCAGCTCTGGATGTCCCCCTCCCCACCACAGCTCAACTGCGGGCAAAATAAAGAAAGGTATCCATCAGCCATCATGTGGAACCTTGACGCTCATTCACCCTAACCATCTACAAGAGAGGAAAGTCAGATGGAGGCTTAGGGGCACCAGGGATTCATGTGTCCCCAGAGTTTACTACTACCCTAGGCCCATGAAGGCCCCAGGCAAGCTGTGGAGCAGCACCTGCTTGGGCCTCATTATAATGACCCCCTTGCCCCCCCCACCACACACACACCAGGCAGTCCTTCTCCTGTCCTGTGTGGTCCACTGGTGAGACAGGGCTGTGGAGGCCAAGAGCCGATCGTGGCCACAGCCTGGGACACCGAGTCTCAGGCTGGCTGTCTCTGGACAACACCCAGAGCCTTGGCCATCCGAGGGAACAACACTGCTCTAAGCATGGAGTCACATCCAAAGCAGATTCAGTCTTGTTTTTGTTACAGGTTAGTTACTAAGACAGGAAGGTGTTCTGACAAACAAGAACCCCCTCCACGGCAACCCTAAGATTCTCAGCGCGTGCCCTACTCCAGGGTGCAGCAGAACCACGGACGATGTCTTGGTGGCTCACACATGCTCACTCTCCACTGTGGGGACCATCAGTTCTTCCTGGAAAGACGTCCCAAGCAAAGAGCACGTGCTGGGCCTCCACAGAGACAAATAACTGCCATGCTGAAGACTCTTTTTCAACGTCATTTTGGTTAGCTTAGATTTCACTGTATTTTAAAACAATTTATCGATGTGGCTTCCCTGGTGGCTCAGACAGCAAACAATTTGCCTGCAATGAAGGAGAGCAGGGTTCAATCGCTGGGTCAGGGATATCCCCTGGAGAAGGGAATGGCAACCACTCCAGTATTCTTGCCTGGAAAATCCCATGGACTGAGGAGCCTGGAAGGCTACAGTCCATGGGGTCACACAGAGTCGGACACGACTGAGTGACCAACGTTTCTACATGCCCTAGTTTATCCATACAGTAACGAGGTGTGAGACTGAAGGAGTGAGTGGGGCAGGAGTGGCAGGTAAGCCAGCAAGGCCACGGCACTGCTCACACCATCCTCCATGACACCACAGACATCCTGATGCACAGAGCCACATCGAGGTTCACCCAGGAGTCAGGACTGAGTCAGTGCACGTGCCGCCTGCACTCTGCAGGGAGGGGAGTCTGAGGACAAGAGATGCCCAGCGCACACCTGAGAGCCGTTGGGGCTGCAGAATCTGACCGCTAACTGTTCAGCCACTCCACCAGTGATTCTGTGTTCAGGTCACTTTCTGGAAACACGGGTATTTGTTTGGAATGTTCCTACCCAGTCCCTGAACATCTCCTTCCAGGCCAAAACATGTTTGATGTTTTTCAAAAACTAGCATGAAGTTCCAAAATGGTCTCCCATTCCTTCTGCTGCTGAGTCGCTTCAGTCGTGTCGGACTCTGTGTGACCCCAGAGACGGCAGCCCATCAGGCTCTGGCGTCCATGGGATTCTCCAGGCAAGAACCCTGGAGGGGGCTGCCATATTCCTTCACTTGAGTGTAAAGACAAGTGGAATTCCCTGATGGCTCACTATGGCCACACCCATTTTTATCTACAAAATAGATCATTTTAAATCACTTGGTATATATCACACTGAGGACTTTAAAAAATTAAATGCAAAGTTGTGCATTTAAAGCAAGGGTTCTATAAAGGTCTCTATGATTGTAAACAGGTGCATAGATACCTTTGAAAATTTAGAGGAAGCTACGAGATCCATTCTAAGAAGAGGATCAAATGCATACATCCACAGAAGGCCAGCATTTCCTGTCTAACTCCAGGGGATTTCCAGGTCTCCCTGAAGACCACCCATGGACCACACGTTAACCAGTCTGGTTTCAAGTGGGAATGGGGCCTTCCCGCGTGGACCCCTCTCTCACTGATCCGCCACCACAGAAGGTCAGGTCTGAGAGCAGCTACACGTAAGTCATCACAGTGCTTGGAGAGCGGGCTTTCTTTGGGAAATTAAAAAAATGGAAGAATGTACACTTTCCAAGAATATAATTTCAAGCTGTAGTTGAGAGAAAAAATTTACAAGATTTAGTTAAGATACTTGGTAAAAAGGAGCAAATATGTCAATCTTCTTGAACCATGACTGGGCACCCTAGGTCTGTTCCCAGGAAACCTTTGGATGCTTCTTTGTGTTTTTGGCCTTTATGCCCAGTTTTTCTACAAAAGAACCTGAAACAGTTCAAACACTCTTGCTCCCATATGATTTATGAAGTGAATGAACCAAGTCTCAGAGCTCTGATGAAGACTCACAATCCTGGGGCAAGGCGTGAAGGCAGGCTCTGGGGACACACTGCTCCCCTCCTCACCGCAGCCAGGAGGAAGCCCCATGGGCTGTTCCTGGTGCCCTGCCATCCTCAGTCACATGTCACCTCAATGTGGACGACCTCAAAGGGACTCTGCCATGTCAGAGCCCGCAGTGAGCACGCGTACTTGTTTTCCTGGAGGGGTGGGGTGTGCTGGTGGCAGAGGCACACGACCTTCGGAGACGGAATGTTTGGGGGAGTAGAGGGGCTGCTACCACTGAAGACCCTCCCAGGACCCCAGGGCCTGCCGCGCCCACTGTCCGCGGCCGGGCTGCTACTGGTGGTCCTCAGCACGGGGGACGGGAGCCAGATCACTCGCTCTGGGACAGCAGGCAGGAGAAAGCTGCTGGGTCCCCCGGCACAAGCTCACTGCGGCCAAAGGCGGATTAAATACTGATGCCGTCAAAGAGCTGCTTCAGACTCAGCTTCCAAGGCAATGCCCTCCGAGTCTTTCAGAAGTAAAGTTAAAGCTTTCAAAGAACATAGGCCAAAAGTAAGACTGAACACATCCAAGTATGTCTCAATAAACACATCTTAATATGTCTCAAGAATCTGATTTTTCTAAACCCTTAAACCTATTTACAAAAAACTTCTAATCTGCACTCTTTAAACCTTCAGTGTAGTGTAACTCCTTGCTTGGAGTCCTGACTGTTTCTGTGGTATTGACAGCTCACCTTTAAAGAACGCAGCAGAGTGGGACTGATCATAGTGCCGGCATTTCTGGTATTTCCTGAAGCTAAAGGAGTGCCAGAACGTGACATGGCATGACTCTGTTTCTAAAGATAGCTAAGAACATCTGTGAATTCTTACTTGTGTATTTGTCTCTACTACTGTCTAGCTTTTAAAAAAACCACAAGTTAAACATATAAAACTTATTTTAGTTCAGCCTCTCAAAGTATATTCTAGATGTCTTTATCTGCTTATTTGTAAAACTTTTCTATAACAGAATATGGTTTTCCACTGTCTTCAGTCACTAGCTCAGATTCAATACAAAAGCAAGTCCAGTTCAGTTCGTCACTCAGTCGTGTCCGACTCCTTGCAACCTCATGGACTACAGCACGCCAGGCCTCCCTGTCTATCACGAACTCCCGGAGTCCACCCAAACCCATGTCTATCAAGTCAGTGATGCCATCCAACCATCTCATCCTCTGTCGTCCCCTTCTCCTCCTGCCCTCAGTCTTTCCCAGCATCAGGGTCTTTTCAAATGAGTCAGCTCTTTGCATCAGGCGACCAAAGTATTAGAGTTTCAGCTTCAACATCAGTCCTTCCAATGAACACCCAGGATTGATCTCCTTTAGGATGGACTGGTTGGATCTCCTTGCAGTCCAAGGGACTCTCAAGAGTCTTCTCCAGCACTACAGTTCAAAAGCATCAGTTCTTCAGCGCTCAGCTTTCTTTACAGTCCAACTCTCACATGCATACATGACTACTGGAAAAACCATAGCCTTGACTAGATGGACCTTTGTTGGCAAAGTAATGTCTCTGCATTTTAGTATGCTGTCTAGGTTGGTCATAACTTTCCTTCCAAGGAACAAGTGTCTTTTAATTTCATGGCTGCAGTCACCATCTGCAGTGATTTTGGAGCCCAGAAAAATAAACTCAGCTACTATTTCCGCATCTATTTGCCATGAAGTGATGGGACCAGATGCCATGATCTTAGTTTTCTGAATGTTGAGCTTTAGCCAGTTTTCACTCTCCTCTTTCACTTTCATCAAGAGGCTCTTTAGTTCTTCACTTTCTGCCGTAAGGGTGGTGTCATCTGCATATCTGAAATTATTGATATTTCTCCCGGAAATCTTGATCCAGCTTGTGCTTTCTCCAGCCCAGCATTTCTCACGATGTACTCTACATATAAGTTAAATAAGCAGGGTGGACAATAAAGGAGCCTTTTCGTACTCCTTTTCCAATGTGGAACCAGTCTGTTGTTCCATGTCCAGTTCTAACTGTTGCTTCCTGACCTGCATACAGGTTTCTCAAGAGGCAGGTCAGGTGGTCTGGTATGCCCATCTCTTTCAGAATTTTCCACACTTCATTGTGATCCACATAGTCAAAGGCTTTGGCATAGTCAATAAAGCAGAAATAGATATTTTTCTGGAACTCTCTTGCTTTTTCCATGATCCAGCAGATGTTGGCAACTTGATCTCTGGTTCCTCTGCCTTTTCTAAAACCAGCTTGAACATCTGGAAGTTGATGGTTCACGTATCGCTGAAGCCTTGCTTGGAGAATTTTAAGCATTACTTTACTAGCATGTGAGATGAGTGCAATTGTGCAATAGTTTGAGCATTCTTTGGCGTTGCCTTTCTTTGGGATTGGAATGAAAACTGACCTTTTCCAGTCCTATGGCCACTGCTGAATTTTCCAAATTTGCTGACATATTGAGTGTGGCACTTTCACAGCATCATCTTTGAGGATTTGAAATAGCTCAACTAGAATTCCATCACCTCCACTAGCTTTGTTCGTAGTGATGCTTCCTAAGGCCCACTTGACTTCACATTCCAGGATGTCTGGCTTTAGGTAAGTGATCACACCATCGTGATTATCTGGGTCGTGAAGATCTTTTTTGTACAGTTCTTCTGTGTATTCTTGCCACCTCTTCTTAATATCTTCTGCTTATGTTAGGTCCATACCATTTCTGTTCTTTATCGAGCCCATCTGTATGAAATGTTCCCTTGGTGTCTCTGATTTTCTTGAAGAGATCGCTAGTCTTTCCCATTCTGTTGTTTTCCTCTATTTCTTTGCACTGATAGCTGAGGAAGGCTTTCTTATTTCTCCTTGCTATTCTTTGGAACTCAGCATTCAAATGGGTATATCTTTCCTTTTCTCCTTTGCTTTTCACTTCCCTTTTTTTCACAGCTATTTGTAAGGCCTCCTCAGATAGCCATTTTGCTTTTTTTCCATTTCTTTTTTTGCATTTACTTACAAAAGAAAGTAGTTACAGACTTTATGACCATACCAGTGTTTGAAAACTTAACTAGACGTCAATATTTGTGTACATTTAAAAATATCACCTTCATTGACTTTATAATTTACACAGAATGCCCATATCAAGGACACAGTCTGGTGAGCTTTTGACGCGTGAGTGCGCTCCTGCAGCCCCTGCCCACAGGCTCCTTCCTGTGTGCCGCCCTGGCCACAGTGCGTGCCCCGGCTCCAGGCGGCCCTTCATTGACTAGACTTGTCTTTCCTGCGATTGCATACAAGTGGAATCATAGATTTGTGTCCACGTCCTTTCACTCAGTGCTTTTGAGATCCATGCACACAGCCCCGTCAGCAGCGTACTGTTCACTGTTAGATGTGGGAACCCAGCATGGTTCTGTCTTCTCCTGTTGGTGGACACTCCTGTTGCTTCCAGTTTCCAGCTGTTGATGAGTGAAGCTGCTGTGCACATGAGCGTGGAAGTCCCATGTGGACATGTGCTCTCCTTTCTCTTGGGCATATGCCCAGTAATGAAGCTACTGCATCACAGTGTGAATACATTTAACTTGATAAGAAGCTACTGAACTTTTCTGAAGCAGTTAAATAATTTTCCATTACCATTGGCAGTGTGTTAAAGAGTTGCTCCAGAACCTTGTCAGCACTTGGTGTTGTCAGTATTTTACATGTTAGCAGTTTGACTAGTACAGTGGAATTTCATTGTGATTTTAATTTGCCCGATTAGGTTGAACATCTTTTCATGCCTTACTGGCCATTCCTTATGAAGTGTTTCATTACACACACACCCTTCTTTTTTATTGAGTTCTTACTATTGAATTCTAAGTATTTTTTTAAAATTCTATATACAAGTCCTTTGCAGATAAATGTATTGAGAATATCACCTCTCAATCTGTGTCTTATCTTTTCATTTTTCTTAACAACATCATTTTAAGAGCAGAAAATTCTTTTTCTTGGATGGTTTGGACTCCGAGTCTCCTATCTAAAAAATATTCTCTTAGGCTGAGCTCGCAGTAGTCTCCTCTTAACGTTTTGTTTTCTGTGTTTGGTGGCTTTACTTTTAGGGCAGGGCTGCCCTGTGCCTGAATCATGTGGCGCAGGGCTCATCCCTTCCGAGGGCGCGCAGTGAGCCCTGCCCCGGGTGCGCCCGCCCCAGCTGTCTGGCCCCGTGCCAATGGCCGTGTCTGCAAGCTGCTTCTCGGCTGCATTGGTTCTGCTCTCTGTCCGTACACCTGGCCCTCGTTGCCTCCAGTTTTATTTTTTATTTTTTTAGGAAGTCTTGGTGTCCTAGGACAAGTCATCCAAATTTGGTCTTTTTAAAAAATGTTTTGGCTGTTCTTGGTTCTTTGTACATATTTCCATTTTGGAATAAATTTATTGATTTGTACCTCAAAAGCCAGTTGTGATTTTGATTGGGATTGCATTGAATCTGTGGGTCAGTTTGTAGAGAGAGTTCACACTTCTGGGTCTTGCTCTGTGGTCATAGCATATTTACTTGTCTTCTTTTTTCATGATTTGGGGGTGTATATATTCTTAAACTTATCCATAGTTTTTTCACATGTTTTTGATTCTTTTCAAAAACATGTTGTATTTTTATTTTCCAGTTTTTCTTTGCTAGTGAGTAAAACACAGGAACTTTTTGTAAACTTGTTCATCCTGTGAATTTACTAAATATATTTATTAGTTCTGGTGACTTTTTTAATATTTTTTGAGGATTCTTTGGAATCTTCTATGTGCATGACCCTCTTGTCTGAGAATTGCATTTCCCCTCTTGCCGTCTGTATGCTTTACTCCCCTTGGCATGTTGTGCTGGCTGGGGTCAGCATAACTCACTGAGCAGGAGTGCTGCCAGAGGACGCCGCCCCCTGCTCCTGGTCCAGGGCTGGAACCCCACGGATCTCCGTTAGAGGCAACAGTGGGCTCTTTGCACATTCCCTTTATAGGCTGAAGGCTCTCTCTTCCATAGGCTAGGAGTCTGTGGTGGAACGGGCATGGTTTTGGCAGATGCCTTTTTTGCAATGTTTGTGTGGTTTCTTTTTCTTTTATTGGAAATACATGAAATATATTGATTTTGATTTTTCTAAAGTTTAACAAACTTTTCCTGCTTGTAATAAATAAATTTTCCGTGAAAATAAACACACGCATTGACCTCCTCCCATCTCTCTCTCTGTATATATGTGTGTGTGATTAATTCTAGCATGATTTCTGTGTGCATAGAAACAAGTAAATAATGCTGCTATGTATTTGCTCATATTTTAAGAATTAAATAAGAACTAAGATTAAATTAAGAATTATTGTATTGTTCAGGAGACTTTTTTGTCTGTAGTATTTTAATAATAGCTTTCTCCGGCTTTATTTACCAGAGTAATACTGGCCTCATGAAATGAATTGGCAAGTATTGCCTCTTTCTCTGCTGTTTCAACGTGCTTATTTAGGATTTCTATTTTTCCCATAAATGTTTGCTAGCATCTGGGGCCTAGACTTTTCTTTATGGGAACGGCATTGATAATTTAATGTATAAGTTGCTGCACTCACTGGCCTTACTTTTTCGTAACTCACCCTCAGTGTCCTGTTGAGGTCGTGATACCGTGCTCTACTGTCCTTCTCTTCGTTCTTGACAGGGGCATTCCCCTCTTTCTCCTTTGGATTGGTCTTGTTAAAGGTTTACCAATTTTATCAATCTTTTCAAAGACCAGTTTTGCTCTATGATTTTTTTCTATTGCCTTCTTCAGTCTCGTATTTTACTGATTTCTATTTTTTCATTCATTTTTTCTGCTTCAGTTTGTTCATTCAGCTATGTCAGATTTTGTGCCCCCATGGACCGCAGCACACCAGGCCTCCCTGTCCATCACCAGCTCCCAGAGCCTGCTCAAACTCTTGTCCATCAAGTTGGTGATGCCATCCAACCATCTCATCCTCTGTCCTCCCCTTCTCCTGCCTTCTGTCTTTCCCAGCATCAGGATCTTTACCAGTGTAGTCAGTTCTTCGCATCAGGTGGCTGAAGTATTGGAGCTTTAGCTTCAGCATCAGTCTTTCCAGTGAATATTCAGGACTGATTTAATTTAGGATTGACTGGTTGGATCTCCTTGCAGTCCAGGGACTCTCAAGAGCCTTCTCCAACATAACAGTTCAAAAATATCAATTCTTTGGCACTCAGCTTTCTTTATGGTCCATCTTCATTCCATACATGACTAGTGGAAAAACCATAGTTTTGACTAGACAGACCTTTGTTGGCCAAGTAATGTCTCTGCTTTTTAATATGTTGTCTAGGTTTGTCATAGTTTTGCTTCCAAGGAGCAAGCATCTTTTAATTTCATGGCTGCAGTCACCATCTGCAGTGATTTTGTAGCCCCCCCCAGAATAAAGTCTCATTGTTTTTCCATCTGTTTGCCTTGAAGTGATGGGACTGGATGCCACAATCTATGTTTTTTGAATGTTGAGTTTTAAGCCAACTTTTTCGCTCTCCTCTTTCACTTTCATCAAGGGGCTCTTTAGTTCCTTTTTACTTTCTACATAAGAGTGGTGTCATCTGCCTATCTGAAGTTATTGATGTTTCTCTCGGAAATCTTGATTCCAGCTTGTGCTCCAACCAGCCTGGCATTTTACATGATGTACTCTGCATAGAAGTTAACTAAGCAGGATAACAGTATTCAGGCTTGATGTATTCCTTTCCCAATTTCGAATCAGTCCCTTGTTCCATGTCTGGTTCTAACTGTTGCTTCTTGACCTGCATATAGATTTCTTAGGAGGCAGGTAAGGTAGTTTGATATTCCCATCTCTTTAAGAATTTTCCACAATTTGTTGTGATCCACACAGTCAGCCATGAAATTAAAAGACCCTTGCTCCTTGGAAGAAAAAAGCTATGATCAACCGAGACAGCATATCTAAAAGCAGAGACATTACTTTGCTGACAAAGGTCCGTCTAGTCAAAGCTATGGTTTTTCCAGTGGTCATGTATGGATGTGAGAGTTGGACCATAAAAAAGCTTGAGTGCTGAGGAACTGATGCTTTCGAACTGTGGTGTTGGAGAAGACTCTTGAGAGTCCCTTGAACTGCAAGGAGATCCAGCCAATCCATCCTGAAGGAAATCAGTCCTGAATATTCATTGGAAGGACTGATGTTGAAGTTCCAGTATTTTGGCCACTTGATGTGAAGAACTGACTCTTTGGAAGAGACCCTGATGCTGGGCAAGATTGAAGGCAGAAGAAAGGGTAGACAGAGGATGAGATGGTTGGATGGCATTGTTGAATTGATGGACCTGAGTTGAGCAAGCTCTGGGAGTTGGGGATGGACAGGAAAGCCTGGCGTGCTGCAGTCCATGGGATTGCAAAGAGTTGGACACGACTGAGTGACTGAACTAAACAGTGAGAGGCTTTAGCATAGGCAGGGAAGCAGGTGTTTTTCTGGAATTCTCTTGCATTTTCTGTGATCCAACAGATGTTAGCAATTTGATTTCTGGTTCGTCTGCCTTTTCTAAATCCAGCTTGAACATCTGGAAGTTCTCTGTTCATGTCCTGTTGAAACCTTACTTGGAGAATTTAAGCATTACTTTGCTAGCGTGTGAGATGAGTGCAGTTGTGCGGTAGTTTGAACATTCTTTGGCGTTGCCTTTCTTTGGGATTGGAATGAAAAGTGACCTTTTCTAGTCCTCTGGCCACTGCTGAGTTTTCCAAATTTGTTGGCATACTGAGTACACCACTTTGACAGCATCATCTTGTAGGATTTGAAATAGCACAGCTGGAATTCCATCACCTCCACTAGCTTTGTTCACAGTGATGTTTCATAAGGCCCAGTTGACTTCACACTCCAAGATGTCTGGCTCTAGGTGAGTGATCACACCATTGGGTTATCTGGGTCATTAAGTTCTTTTTTGCATAGTTCTCTATATTCTTGCCACCTCTTCTTAATATCTTCTGCTTCTGTTAGGTCCATACCATTTCTGTCCTTTATTGAACCCATCTTTGCATGAAATGTTCCCTTGGTATCTCTAATTTTCTTGAAGAGATCTCTAGTCTTTCCTGTTCTGTTGTTTCCCTCTATTTCTTTGCATTGATCACTTAGGACAGCTTTCTTGTCTCTCCTTGCTATTCTTTGGAACTCTGCATTCAGATGGGTGTATCTTCCCTTTTCTCCTTTTCTTTTCACTTCTCTTCTTTTCGCAGCTATTTGTAAGCCCTCCTTGACAACCATTTTCCTTTTTGCATTTCTTTTGTTGGGGATGGCCTCCTATACAGTGTTAGGAACCTCCATCCATAGTTCATCAGGCACCCTGTCTAACAGATCTCATCCCTTGAATCTGTTTGTCACTTCCACTTTAAAATTGTAAGGGATCTGATTTAGGTCATACATGAGTGGTCTGGTTTTCCCTACTTTCTTCAATTGAAGTCTGAATTTTGCAGTGAGGAGTTCATCATCTGAGCCATGGTCAGCTCCAAGTCTTGTTTTTGCTGACTATATAGAGCTTCTCCATCTTCCACTGCAAAGATGTAATCAGTCTGATTTCGGTGTTGATCATCTGGTATTGTCCATGTGTAGAGTCATCTCTTGTGTTGTTGGAAGAAAGTATTTACTATGACCAGTTGTTCCCTTAGCAACTCTCTCTTAGGCTTTGCACTGCTTCAGTCTGTACTCCAAGGCCAGACTTGCCTGTTACTCCAGGTATCTCTTGGCTTGCTACTTTTGCATTCTAGTCACCTTATCATCAGAAGGACAGATTTTTTCGGTGTTAGTTCTAGAAGGTGTTGTAGGTCTTCAGAGAACCATTTAACTTCAGTTTCTTTGGCATTAATGGTTGGGGCGTAGACTTGGATTACTGTAATGTTGAATGGTTTGCCTTGCCCTATCCTCATCCATCAGAGGGCAGACAGAATGAAAACCACAACCATAGAGAACTAGCCAATCTGATCACATGGACCACAGCCTTGTCTGCCTCAGTGAAGCTATGAGCCATGCCATGTAAAGCCACTCAAGACAGATGGGTCCTGGCAGAGAGTTCTGACAAATTGCGGTCCACTGGAGAAAGGAATATCAAACCACTTCAGTATTCTTGCATTGAGAACCCCATGAACAGTTTGAAAAGGCAAAAAGATATGACACTGAAAGATGAACTCCCCAGGTAGGTATATGCCCAATATGCTACAGGAGATCAGTGGAGAAATAACTCCAGAAAGAATGAAGGGATGGAGCCAAAGCATAAACAACACCAGGCGTGGATGTGACTGGTGGTGGAAATAAAGTCTGATACTGTAAAGGGAAATATTGCATAGGAAACCTGGAATGTTAGGTCCACGAATGAAGGTAAACTGGAAGTGGTCAAATAGAAGATGGCACGAGTAAACATCAACATTGTAGGAATCAGTGAACTAGAGTGGACTGGAATGGGTGAATTTAACTCAGATGACCATTATATCTACTATATTGGGCAGGGATCCCTTAGAAGAAATGGAGTAGCCATCATGGTCAACAGAAG
Organism: Litocranius walleri; assembly: GCA_006410535.1. Taxonomy (NCBI): domain Eukaryota; kingdom Metazoa; phylum Chordata; class Mammalia; order Artiodactyla; family Bovidae; genus Litocranius; species Litocranius walleri. Next base: position 105,704 of record SJYG01001536.1, read on the forward strand.
AATCCGAAATGCAGTACTTGGTTGCATTCTCAAAAATAGCAGAATGATCTTTGTTCATTTCCAAGGCAAACCATTCTTTCTTCTTAGGATATAATTTTAGCTCTTCTTTCTAGAAATTAAAAACTAGGTCATTGGTGTGGACTTTCTTCTGTGATACATGATCAAAGTTGTAAATTGTCCTCTGAGCAATATTTTGGCTCTGTTCCACAGATTTCCATGTGGTTTGTTTTTATTACTCTACTTGAGATGTATTATTGTTGCCATTGTGTTTCCTTCTTTGACTCATGGGCTATTTAGAAATGTGTTGATTTCCATACTTGGTCCATGTAGACAAGTACTCCCTGTGCATTTGAAAAGAGTGGGTTCTGTGGTGTGCAGTCTTCTCCAAATGTGTGTTGGAACAAATTGTCTGATGGTGTTGGTTAGGTCTTCCGTCTTGTCCCTGTTTTTCTGTCTCTTTCTTCTGTAACAGAAAGGAGTATGAGAAATCTCTAATTATAGATTTGCCTCTTTCTCCTTTCAGTTCTGTCAATTTTTGCTTCATGTATTTTGAAACTTTATTACTAGGTACTCAGGCATTTAGAATGGTTATGGTCCTTTTATCAATTGACTCCTTAACATTATGAACATCCATCTTCATCCCTGTTAGTTTTTCTTATTCTGAAGTTAACCCTGATTTTATATTGCCAGATTTACCATAATCAGTCTTTGTGTGCTATATTTCATTTTATTTTATTATGTCTTTATTGCTGTTTATTATTATTTTTTTTTACAAATTGGTTTTATGGCCACCCTACATTGTCAGGTGGTGGTTAGCATTTCTGGCAATAAATTATTTTTTAATTAAGGTATGTCCATTGTCCACCCCACTCCAGTACTCTTGCCTGGAAACTCCCATGGACGGAGGAGCCTGGTAGGCTGCAGTCCATGAGGTCGCAAAGAGTCAGACGCGACTGAGCGACTTCACTCTCACTTTTCACTCTCATGCATTGGAGAAGGAAATGGCAACCCACTCCAGTGTTCTTGCTTGGAGAATCCCAGGGACGGGGGAGCCTGGTGGGCTGCTGTCTATGGAGTCGCACAGAGTCGGACACGACTGAAGCAACTTAGCAGCAGCAGCAGCAGCAGCATATCTATTGTCTTTTTAGACATAATGCTATTTCGTGGTTACTAGGCTATCTGGAAACATAACTTTTATATGTATTGGAAACCAAAACATTTCTGTGGCTGGCTTTATGGTGATGCTCTCTTTGCTGTAGTAGTCTGGAACTTAACTTGCAGTATCTCTGAGATGTACTTGCACACCTTTCCATCCTTTGGTTTTTAACCTATTTTTTTTTTAAAGTTTGTTTCCTGAAGACAGTATACGGTTATCCAGTATGCCAATCTCTTACCATTTATTTGAAATGTTACAGTTAGTGTACACATCCATGTGGCTGAGTCTGTTCTACCATTTTGCTGATTGTTTTCCATTTTTACATTCCTCCCCTCCTAGTTTTCTACTCTAATTGAGGATTTTATTTGTCTAGCAGCACCATGAACTAGAACTTCTAGTAGTGATGACATGTGCGGTGTCTATGCTGTTTGGGATGGTTGTCACTAGCCACATATGATCATTGCACACTTGCCCTATGGATAGTAGAAGTAAGAGAAAGGAATATTGAATTACATTTCACTTGAAATAATTTAAATATGAATAGCCACTTCTGGTAGTTGCTGCCACTTTGGACAGTGTGGCTACAGGGTATACAGTATGTATCTTTAACGTCCCATGATCTACTTTGAAATGGTATTTGCTGACCTCAC